>JANZXR010337872.1:0-25284 GCA_027575705.1 Erythroxylum echinodendron | reverse complement strand
TTCCAATTATTACGGTGTTGTGACCGAGCGCCTGAACTGTCCCTTATAGGGCTCATTAAACGTTGAGCCTGAGGCTCAAAATCACTGTTGAGCTCGAGGCTCAAAATCACTCGTTGAGCTTTAAGCTCTAATCGGTGGCTGTTCCGGTCACAACTGTCATTATCTGAACATGCATTCATGAATGAAATGCGCATGTCACAATCAGTCACATTATTATGCACGTATGTACATGTCACAATCAATCACATATGTCATAAATAATCACATCATAGGTATGTAGGTCTCCAATTCACATACAAGTAGCACTTCAATATCACAACTAACCAATACACAGTCATCGTACCTTCTGTCTGGAATCCACAATCACAAGCAATTCACATTCCCACCATTATCTGCTACAAATAATAAGAAAAACAAAAATTGAGAAAAACCGTCTAGGTTACTCACCAACAGCTTCCGAAGCTAATGCCTGGAAGTCTCGGCAACGTCGGTGGGTTGACGTTCCAAAAGTGCCTCTATAACAATTCAAATACACATATATTACAAATTGTACAATCAAAAATGTATAATAATGCACATACAGGAATTTAAATGAGTATAATGCATGTTCGTGACAATCCCGGTATCAATCCATAATTTTACCTGAAATGTTCCCGAAAATAATCAATTCATATTCTTTTAATCGGTCAACTCACTTTGATTCAATCCCTTAATTTCAAATAAATCTAAAAATCCAGAAATTCACATGGAGAGGTAAAAGAATGTTTTAGAAATCTAATGCTTCGAAAATCGGGTCAATCGGAGGTCGGATGCAAAAGTTAGAAGCAAAAGAATGGCAAAAAGGGTCGGATGAGATAAAACTAAAAATGGGCCGTTCGCACTCGCTAGGGTCTCGAGGCCACGAGACTCGCGCTGGACGTGCGCGCTCATGAGGAGGCCGTAATTGCGGTCGTCCTCGCGCCCACGGGCTCTCGGGCTCGCGAGGAGCGTGCAATGAGCTTGCCCTCGCGCTCGCGAGGAGCGAGCAGTGCACTCGCCCTCGCCCTGGCGATCGCTCGCACTCGCGAGGAGCGCTCTCGCACTCGCCCTCACTCTCGCGAGGAGCGCGCTCACCCTCGTGAGGGCTAGCTTCCTTGCTTACTCCGACTGCCAACTTTTTTTTTCTTTCACACATATTCTTCTTCCAAAATACACAACTTTTCACTCAGGAGTCCAAATTTGACAAATTTGGTATCAATAGAAAGATAACAAAAATACCTACAATTCCTATGTAGGATTCACAGACAGATTCCACCTCTATAGGGTTCAAAATTCAATTCAAAGTATCTGTCCTGTAAATCTCATCCTAAACAGTAACACAATTTCTAAAAATCATAACTTCCTATTCCATTCTTCAAAAATTCCATACTTTATATAAATGGAAATATTAAAACACAATATACAACTTTCATGAATAACTTAAATGAAAATTCTACCTCTAACTAGGTCAAATTCTCAATCAAAGTTTCTGCCCTGCTACATATCACCTAAACCATATCCACATTTCACAAATTCATATCTTTCAAATCCCACATCCAAAAATGGCATATTATACATCATTAAAAAGCTATGAAATTTACTATTCACTTACATGTGTATGCATGAACATGTCCAGACAATTCTAAGAAATTACAAACTATTCCAAATTACAATTTTACCCTTCCCATTGGTGATGGGATGTTACACATTCTAATTATGATACATAGCTTGGATCCATATACAAAAAATAATCGTATGTTTGGATCCATATGCAAAAAATAATAGTATGCATCTCTGAAAGCTAGAGGGTTAAGAACCTCATACTATGGCCAATAATGCATACCATGCTAGAGACATTGATATTAGAAGAATTAGAAAGGACTAAAATACAATCATCACCTAAATTAACACCAAGCATAAAGGGATTTAGTTCATTATCAACTTGAAGTAGAAAAACCAAAAGTTAACTTTACTAAAGGATCGAGAAATGCCATCAGATTTAACTAATGCAATTCATCTTATTTTCTTAACAAACATTAGAACAAGTGTATTATATTAAATACGAAATATTCTTTTTTGCAGGCCTTATATTGTGTTGAAGAGCGTCGATCATCCTTCTTCTTTTTAATATGAAGTTGTTGGTCCATCTAATTTAGTCGTCTAATTAATGTCTACAATATGTATTATTTTAATAATATGATTATGGTATGTTTGGGTTTTGTGTGAATGCAAAGGAGGTCTTGATTTTGTATTGTTGTTTAGAATATTCTTATAATTATTGATGAGTTTTTTATGTTCTTCTTTAATAGTTTAAGGAATTACTGTATGTGGAATGAGTTTGAGATGTTATGGATGATTTGAGGCATTAATAAACCCTTAGGAAGGTATATAGGCTGGAAACCCATGATGCAGCCCTCGCGAGGCTTACTGATGAAAAATTCCATGAGCTTAGGAGTCACAACAAGAACTTGCTTTCTTAATTCACAGATGTAAACAATGCCAGTACCATAGTATTGAAATCAATTGTAGGTGATAAATTCAAACATAAATACTTCAACTTCATTGTGATTAATGCAAACATAGTAATAACATAACAAATTCATACGTTTAATAGACAAGACAATTCTTTGCATAATAAACTGTACCCTTAGGATAGTATATTGGCTGGAAACTTATGATGCAACTCTTGTAGGGCTTATTGCTCACAGCAAGAACTTACTTTCTTGATTCATAGATGTAAACAATGCCACGTACCATAGGACTGAAATCAATTGTAGGTGACAAATTCAAACATAAATACTTCAACTTCAATGTGAATAATACAAACTTAGTATTATCACAAGAAATTTATATGTTTAATAGATAAGATAGTTCTTTGCATAATAAATCTTATCCTTAGGATGGTATATAGGCTAGAAACCTGTGATATAGCTCCCGTGAAGCTTATCGATAAAAAATTTCATAAGCCTAGGAGTCATAACAAGAACTTGCTTTTTTGATTCATTGGTGTAAACAATGCCACGTACCATAAAGTATCTGGTTTATTTCGTTAATGGATACAAATATCATACAGAATATTATGGTCATAATATGAAAAAATTAAAAAGTGGAGTTTGCATATAGGGAGAATTGATGGATTACTATGGTAAAATTATTGCGATACTTAAAATTGAGTATCCTGCATTGCCAATAAAGTGAAGTGTGATATTTAAGTGTAACTGGTTTGATCTAACTATAAATTTTGGTACAAAAGTGCATAGCTAAGACAATTTAGTTGAAATCAACAAGTAAAGAAGATTTAGACAATTTAAACCTTTTGTGTTGGCAATGCAAGAGATTCAGGCGTATTATGTACCTTTTCCCAGCTTACAACAAGATAAGTTAGATTGGTTGACCATTTGCAAAGGTAAACCTAGAGGTTTTTTTGAATCACATGGAAAAGGAGAACAGAGAATTAAAAGTCAAGCATTTCAGGAAGATGTTTGTCAAATAAATGCATTTGTTACATATGACGAGAATGAATCTTTGAATGATCCAAATAATGAATATGTTAAAATTTGAAGAGGGGCAAGAGATCTGAAGAGGAGCCTGAGTTTGATTCTAATTCTTTAGAAAAAGAAGATGATTTTGATTTATAATTAAGTGCTGATAGCGATTAATTTTTTTGTAATAGAATATTATATTCAGTAAATCAATTATTGAATTTTCAATATATTGTGTGAAATATTGAATTGAAATTGTTATATTTCTAAAATATTCAATCAAATATGAATTTCAGGTTGAAATATGCCACTAAAGAGAAAACAGGATATGAAGCGATCAAGGTTCAGACTACGATTTGGAGCTAGTTTCTGTCCAGGTGAAGCATCACATTCTACAGTTGCAACTTAATCAGATTTTATACCTCTAGCTGCTACACTTGCAGATGAGGCATCACCTTCCGTACCTACTCCTACACCATCCACCACCCCTATACCAACAGAGATATCAGGGGTAAACGATGCGTATGAAGAAGACGACCTCCAACCTAAAACTGAAGGAGCAAATGGAAGAACTTACATCATAATTATCAACAATTTGTAAGTGAAAATCCATTAAACACCATATGTTTATAATTAAGTTATAGGTTTAAATTTAGAAAATGGTATAAAATTAATTGTTTTAATACTAGGTTGATTCTGTCTAGACCGTACTCAAGAAACATGGCATCCAAATTCAAGGAGAAAATTGATCTTGGTTATATATGGAAGAATATCTCTTAGGCAATAAACGAATTTTACTATAAGGAGTTTGAGGTATAAAAAATATATTTTTGTATTTTTAAATGATTTTTATACATTAACTAAACAAATATTACATTATAAGTACTTATCGTATGTTTTTCCTTTTTTTCAAAAAGATTTTTTTGGGATTATGAATTTGACGTGGTCATTTATAAAGTATGGGAGAAATGAGCATATAAACGTTATCAAGACTTTTTTGGTGCGATACAAAAGACTAGTGTATGTTTGCCTTATATTTTTGAACAAATATGGAGTTGTTAGCAATAGTATTGGATATCACTCGAGGTAATGTTCATCATTTCAGAGCATAATTCTACCAACAGATGTAGAGGACAGGGGGAGAGAGTCTTCCTGTACATACTGGAGGATCTATTACCCACCACGAGCATACAGAGAAACTTTTAAGTATCTACACTTTACATTTATAATCTGATTTTTTTTACTTTGGTGTACTTCAATTTTATTTTATTTGTGAATTTTGGAATGAAAATATGTGTATTATGGAGAATAATAATGTTATAAATATCTAGTTCCATATATGGTTGTGTTGTTGAGTTACTTTCTTTGTTCAATAAGGGGTAAATATAATAAAAATAGAGAAATTTTTGTAAATTATAATTCACTTATAACATTTTATTCTGATGCAGAAAAAGTCTATGGGCACGAAGCCTACACTCCGTCAACTCTTTTTACACACTCATATTAAGAAGCATAACGGTGTGACCTTTGTCAAGACACGATGTAGAGAACTAAATGTATGTAAAATTTATGCTTTAATATTAATGCTTAATAATTATCACTTACTAATATAAACGTTGCTTTTTGATAGGACCAAGTACAAAAAAGCATTCAACGACAGTCTCAACAGTTGAAGATGTTGATGAGAGTCAAACCTATCTTTATGTGATAGGTGGTAGGGACTGTCATGGAAGGATATTCGGCTTATGTTCATTTGCGAACACATGTTATTCGTAATCCTCCACATCCAATACAGAAGTATCTAGTAGGTGGTCCACAACCAATGAAGTCCATGAGCTTCGGAGCACAGTACAAACATTGGCAACTCAGTTGCAACAGTTAATGGAGTATATAACTTAGCTCCATAATGAGATGGATAAGTTGAAAGAGAGGGGCAGCACCTCATCGCAGTAGTCAGAGCATCCGTAGTCACCAAATGAATAGTGTACTTGTAGTCATTTCATATAAATTAAATACTTATTATGTACAAAATAATTTTTATTATTGATTATGATAATTTTTACTTTATATCATCAATCAACTTTCTATTTTAACAAATTAAATGTAGAAACAAATCAAAATATTATCAACAGATAACTATATAAATTATGCATCAACCATAAGATTATTAAATAGAATTAAATGCAAGGAAAAACAAAAATAACAGTTTTAGTAAATTTACCGATGTAAAAACAAAGTTCATCCATAAAATCTATTCGATTTACTGACAGATAACTAAGAACCATTGGTAATGTTGTCATTAACTTACTAATGGAATAACTAATTCTATCGATAAACTTATCGATGAACAAATCTCTGAGACGAAACAATTTTTTCGTCGCTAAACTTACTGACAACACAAAATAATCGTCGGTATATTCACTGACAGTAAAATAAATTATCTGTCAGTAAATTTGCGGTGGAAGATCTGTGGTTCATTTCAAACGATTACTTACGACTGTTTCTTTGACGCCTTTGTCTTTCGGTAAATTCTATCGCTAACTTAGCTTGCTAATGAAATGTGAAAGTTTTCCTTCGTTAAACTTTATTTTTCTTGTAGTAAATCTTGTTCCATAGTTCTGAAGAGTAATTGTAGTTAAAGTATAGGTCGTTCAAATCTTCATATCCATCTAAGCAAAGAAGAAAATTTGAGTTCATCAAATGGAACACAAGTTGTACTTAGTGCTAATTCTTTTACTAGATGCAATCCATAGAATGAAAGAATTAGCATGACTTATATTTGTGTCCTACTTAACCAATGCTTTAAATCACGTTATCCCAACAACAACCTCTTGCAAGATTTAGAAGTGAATCTTAAGAAGTTATTCTCTATCCATCACATAACATCTGCTGAAGATGAATTAGGAAATAGTTTGGTAAATTATCAATGATCTCTTTGAACCCCTTAATGGAGTGATTTAGCCAGGACCATGTATTTTCTTCAATTATAGTAAGTTCCTTGTTCTATGTATGAATGATGACTTTAAGTGATTAGAATTCTCTTAATTTGTATAAGAGACTCAATTCATGGGAGTGATCAAATAAAAAATATGTGTTTTTTCCATCACCAATCTTGTGCTTCACTAAATGTTAAACTATGTCCCAGGTAAGTAAGATTTATCTTAAAGTCCAAAATGTGTCAGTGTTTACCTTAATATTCTATCACCTTTTGATGATTAATAAATTTCAGAAGGCATGATATGAACAGGTTTGTAAATTTATTTGTTTTGGGGAATTGATTTAATTACAATTTTATGAGATTTGAGTGGTGTAAAACTGAACTCTTGTGCTTCTTTTTGAAGATTTTGAAACATTTTGACTTTGAGAATAGTAGAAAAAATCAAAGCATCTATCTTGTTGAAGTCGTAGGTAGAGTGTGGTTGTGTTAAAGTTTTGCATATACTGCATTGTGATTCACTTATTTTGATGTTAGGCTTTAGATTATTGAGTTTAAAAAGGGGTGTACATTTTATTATTATTATTATTATTACCTCGGGCTTCTTCATTCTTATAAATGCAAGTTCTGGATTTATCATATATTATTGGAAAAGAACATATCTTTTTCTAGGTCTTGATTTTGGTGTCTCATTTCTATTGGTAGCTTAGATTTGATCAAGTTGGTTAATTTTTAGCCTTCTTCTAGACGTTTCCTTGTCTGACTTTTAGAAACTTTACGCTTTGTTTTCTTCTTTTTCAAATTAAGAGTGATCCCTATAACAAAGGAATTTTTAGTGAACGGTGCTAAATATTACGAGAATATACAGAGCTGGTGTGTGGAATCTTAAATAAATCATATCGATTTGGTTGTTTCCCTTCTCTAATTAGTTGGTATCTCATAAACTTTTCCTCTCTATTAGATATACTTGTGATTGATTTCACATTGTGTTTACTCGTGGTTGATTCATTGCTTAGTTTTTTATTGTTCTATTAAAATATTAAGTTATGTTTGTTTATAGTTTTCAATATTTTGTTTATTCCTTTTTAACTACCTAGTATTATGTTTTATCATTATGTAGATACCTAGTTGTTATTAGTGGTTTAGATTTTGGACAATCCAATTTTGTTTTGCTTGCGGTTGTGTGTATTATTGTGTATTTGTAATTTTTACGTCTATTTAATTCATTGCCTATTTTGGTATTTAATAACAATCCTTAGGGACTTGTTGGGCTTGTTTTTTATAGCTTGTGTTGGTTACTAAGGTAATAGTGGTAGTTTTGACTACTGATGATAGTGTAAGGCTAGTCCTTTGGTGATTTTTTGATCTAGGAGAAGAGAAGATGTTGGCAAATTACAAATAGATTCTTGAAACATTGGGACCTTTATAGGGAAGTCTGTGGAATTAATGGAGATTTTAGACAAATATAAGATTCATAAATGTGCATCCAGGAGGCAAAATGGATAGGAGCTCAAGCAAAAGAGATAAATGGATTCAAACTTTGGCATTCATGGTGTTTGAAACAAAAAAATGGGTTAGGAATCTTAGTTTTCAATGAATTTATACATGTTATGGGGGTAAAGAGGACAAATGATAGGATTATTTCTTTAAAGATTATATTGAAAGGTAATTTTTCAATGTGGTAGGTGCTTATACACCTTAGGTAGGGTTCGAAAAATAGCTTAAGTGGCAATTCTAGGAAGAGCTAGATAAAGTGATTTAGCAAATTCTTCCTAATGACTTATTCTAGGAGGAGACTTTAATGGTCATATAGGGGTAACCTCAAATTGGTATCTATATACTCATGGAGGTTTTAGGTACGGTAATAAGAATGATAGTGAAACTAATTTATTGGATCTCGCAAGAATGTTTGAGTTGGTGATAGCCAACTCTTTTTTCAAGAAAAATGAGGAGCACTTAATGAATTTTAAGAATAGAATTATGAAAACTGAAACTGAATACTTCCTCGTAATGCAGAGTGATCGACCTAATTGTAAGGATTGTAAGGTGATAGTTAATATTTTCTTGTCAATGTAACATAGATTATTAGTTTCAGATTTTATAACTAAGGGTTAGAGGAAGAAGCTAAGTCTTAAGAGCTTTACCAGCATTAAATGGTGGAATTTGAAAGGTGATAAAGTGTAATAACTTAGGAATAAAGTAATATATAAAGAAAAATGGAAACTGGAAGGAGATGCTAACCAGATGTAGGAGAGAGGAGCAACTCTTTTAAGGAATATAACTAAAGAGATCTTAGGTATTTCTAAAAGGCTTAGGAGTAGTAAGATGGAGTATTAGTGGTGGAATGAAAATTTACAAGAAGATCAAGAAGGGGACATATAAAGCTCTATTGGATAACACCATAAAGGTAAAGATAAAAGTTAATACAAAAATTTAAAAGTTGATAAAGAAAAAGGCTAAAAAGATAATCTTTGAAGCTAAAAGCAGAGTTTATGAGAAATTATGCATACGATTGGAAACTAAAGATGGAGAAAAAGACATTTTTAAGTCGGTGAGATCATGGGAACGGAAAACAAGAGACTTAGATCGAATTTATTGTGTAAAAGATGAGGTAAGGTAAGTGTTCGTGATTGAAGAAGACATACATACTTGTTTAGTCTTTTTAATAAAGGAGTCGAAGATAACATCCCTTTAGGTGATCTTAGCAAGTTTGAGAGATATTATAATTTTACTTGTAGTCAAAAAATTAGAAGGGAAAAAATTAAAAGAGCTTTGAGGTAGATGAAGAGTGGAAGGGCAATAGGGTTGGTGAGATACCTAAAAAAATAAAAGAGCCTAGGAGAAGAGGGTCTTACTTAGCTAGACAAACTTTTTAATGTGATCCTTAATTCTGCCAAAATTTCAGATGAGTGGAGACTTAGTATGCCAATTTCTCTATACAAGAACAAAGGGAACATCTAAAGCTATAACAACTATAGAGGCATCAAAAGTCATACCATGAAGTTATAGGAGATGGTGATTAAGAAGAGAGTAAGAAAGGAAGCCCCTATCTCAAAGAACCAGTTTGGCTTCATTACAAGAAGGTCTACAACTTAAGCTTTACATCCCCTTAAAAGATTAATGGAATATTATAGGGAAAGACACTGTAAACTAAACATGGTTTTTATTAATTCATAGAATGCATATGATAGGGTACCTAGGGAAATCATATGGAGATGTTTAGAATTTAAGGAAGTTCTTATGACTTATATGGAGGTTATTAGGGATATGTATAAAGGTGTAAAGACTAGAGTATGGATGATACGAGGAGATACAGAGCATTTTCTATTGATATTGGGTTACACCAAGGCTCTTCATTAAGCCTATTTTTGTTTGTAGTAATGATGAATAAGCTCATTAAGAATATCTAAGGGGATGTGCTTTAGTGTAAGTTGTTTGCTGATTTTAGTGGATGAGACAAAAGAGGGTGTCAATGTTAAGGTAGAACTTTGAAGGAATACATTAGAGTCAAAAGGCTTTAAAATGAACAAGACTAAGATTGAGTACTTGAAGCTATCTTTTTGGGCTACAAGGTGGCTTCTAATATGGAGGTAAAGATTAGTTCACAATTTATACTATGGAAAGAGTGTTTAAGTATCTAGGATTTATCATCTAAAGAAATAGAGATATTAATGAAGACATAGTTCAATGTATTAAATCAGGATGGCTTAAATAGAGAAGTGCACTAGGAGTTTTATATGAAAAGAAGATACCACTCAAGCTCAAAGTTAAATTTTGTCATTTAGCAATTAAGTTGATCATGCTTTATGGGACAGAGGGCTGGCTCATCAAACAGGTGCATAGTTATAAGCTAATGGTGTAGGAGATGAAGATGCTTCATTAGATGTACAGCTTTACCAAAAAAGATAAGGTCAGGAATGTAATGGTAAGAGACAACTTAAATAAGGCTAATATTAATGAAAAATTTAGAGAAACAAGGCTTAGGTGGTTTGAACATGCTAAGAGGAGACACCCTGATGCTCCAATAAGAACATGTAAGAAGATTGCGCTTAGAGACTGTAAGAGGAAAAAAAGGAAGGCTTAAAAAGAGTTAGGAGGTTTAAGAATGATATGACTATGTTGGAACTTAACGAGGACATAACCCTTTATAAAAAACTTTGGCATATTAAGATATGGATAAAGGATCTCATATAGAGAGGCCTTCTTATTCTCTTTGGTCTTTTAAGCACTTTCCTTCACATTTTATGTCTTGTATTTAGCCCAAACTTTTAATACATAGTACTTCACTCTTAGGTATTTAAACATTTTCTTACTTAGCTTAAACATTTACTTGTATTGGCTTGTTTAATTTATTTTTGTGCTAGTTTTCTTTCTTGTTTGTGTATTTATTTACTTATTTTATCTTTTATTTTTACTCTTTACCTTGTTTTATATTTATTGTATCATTTATTTTAGTACTTTTTTTTATAATTTTTTATATGTATTTATTGTTATTATTGTTATTATTATTATTATTATTATTATTATTATTATTATTATTATTATTATTATTATTATTATTATTATTATTATTATTATCCTTTATGTCTATTTTTATTTTTAATTAATTATTTAAATAGATATATGCATATATTTATATATTTATTTTTTATGTGGATCTATTAGAAATAGCCTCTTTACTAGTTAAGGTGAGGATGAGCCTCACGTACTATTACACCTCTTTAGGCCTCGCATATAAGTGGGACTTTTACTGGCTTGTTGTTATTGTTGTTTTCACCTTTTAAGAAGTATAAGTGCAACTATTTCACCTAAAGATCCTCCTTATCTATAAAAAGCTTCCACAACATTTTCGTTAGCAAGATCTTACTCATTACTTCAATGTAATTAAATCCCAAACCTTCATTTTTCTTAGGTAGGCAGAAATTGGACCATTTAACCTTAGGTTCCTTGGTTTTGCAATTTTTCTATTCTATAGAAAATCCACAGTCAGCTTATCAATTTATTTCATGATTCCTTTCGACAGGATGATAACAACAATATGTGTAAAGATTTCGTATAGTTGAAATTAAAAAATCAACCTTCCTCTATATGGCAATGCTTTGTTGCACCATTTATTAAGTTTTCTATGTATAAGGTCCAAAAGTGGGGAGCAATTAGAGACAATAAGTTTTTTTATTGCCATAAGGACTTCAGTACACTTAAAAGGGACTTATTATTACTTAAGTCCAATAACGATGGCAAAGAGTCATGCATCTGAGCTAGCACCTACTAAAAGATAAAAAGAACTTTTACTATAATTAAAAGCTAGACCTAAGATGGCTTAAAAGATTCCAATGAGTTAATGAGCAAGTTTATATAAACTAAGGATGCACTAGTTAAGAAAAGTAGATCATCTATAAAGATAGATGAAAATGCCCATTTGTTATATCTGTAGTGGTATTTAAAGCTTGGTTCCTTTATTATCTTTAATTTAGTGAGCTTAGAGAACATCATATTGATGGAAAATAAGAATGGTGAACGTGGATCACCTTGCTTTGGTCTACAAAAAACTTTAAAGATTTTGGTTAACTCTCCATTCATTAGAACTGAGAAAGAAGATGTTATAATGTAGCTTTGAATCCACTTTATGAATGTGTTAGGAAACTTTATAGCATACAAAGAGTTGAGAATGAATCTCTAACTTAGAGTATCAAAGGATTTGGAAAATTCAAAATTTAAAGCACAACTATTAATGGTTTATTTGGAGTTATAGATCTTGAATAATTCTTGTGCTATTAGAATGTTGTCTCTGATATATCTTTCGTATACATTTTCATTTTTACGAGGGATAATTATATCTACTAGGTATTTCCCTAATCTATTAGCAAGTATCTTTGAAATGACTTTCTAAACCACATTACAACAAGTAATAGGTTGATAATCGTTTAGAGTAGAAGGGTTAGCTACTCTTGGAATATGACATATGTAGATCTTATACATTTTAGCAAGTAACCTACCACTCCTAAAGAATTATTGCAATAAATTGATCATAATTCCCATATGTTTTGACAAACCTTACATTGAATTCATTTAGCCCATAAGCCTTATTTGGATGAAGAAAAGAATTTTTGATCCGATATACTGTAACATCTCTAATTAGCTCAATCGAGAATTGGCTAAAAAAGGTGCCCTCGAGTAAAATTCTTAGCTCATTTGGAAAGGACATTATCTCATAGCTAGTCCCTAATAGCTTCTTATTATATGCACATGTAGCTCCTTAAGGCTTTCCTAGTCAAATATCTTTCATTTTTAAAAAGATAATATTGTTCCTATTCTTCGCTACTTAGATGTAAAAAAATTTGGGGTTTTTATCTTCATCTTTCAATAATAAAATTTGAGATATTTATTTTAATTTTGAATTAAAATGTTCTAAAGAAGCTATATACTTATCTTTTCAGATTCTTTCATTTTAAGTATAAGACCTATTTGATCCATTATAAGCCTCTATTGGCATTTAATTTCTATTTTTTTCTCCATTAACAATGGAACAAAGTTGCTTTTTTGTAGATATATAAGTTCAAATCTAATAGCTTTCCAATTTTGGACATATTTGAAAGTTTGTTAGCCATTCACTTTAATATGAAGACCTTTAATTACTAACTCCTTAAAGTCTGGATGCTTCAACAAGGAATCAAAGAACCTAAAAGGTGTTGTAATTTTATTGGGAGTATCTTTAGTCTGAATGATAATTGAAATGTGATATGAAATAACATAATTCCCAAAGTTGGCAAACTAAGTTGATAAGAAGTTAACCAAACTGAATTCACCATGCATCTGTCAAACTCATTTTAAAGAAACCAATTCCCTGACTATTTATTATTCTAAGTGAAGAGATTTCTCATGTGAATCTACTAGCTCCAACCTTTTGTCATACTAGATAACTCATCATGCCTTGTACTCAGTCTCTTCTTATTTCATTGAACCTTTAAAAGGGAAAACCATAGTTGTAATCTCTTGCTAAAATCTAAGGAATAGAAGAATTTACACTTAAAGATTCCAGTCATTCCATAATTGATTTTTTGAAATTCCAAATTTGATCTATAAATAATAGTGATGAGTAAACTTTTTTAAGGATACATTATCATGACTTTTAAATGTAGATATTGGTATGAGAAAAACCATTCCTACCATTAAAATGTGATTGCTAAGAATGGTCCATTCCTTACTAAAAAACTAAATATTTTTCTATATGTAATTGACATCTCTTTATTTTGGTTTCTACTAAGCCATCAAAATGACATCAATATTATAAAATCCTTAAGATCTATTTGTCTATTTAGGCTACACAAGCCCCTTACATTCTAAGCAATCAAATCCATTAAGTAAAAGATGTACTTACCATTTTCTTCCTCGACTTCCTACTAGTTATACTCTTACTAGTACCAAGATCTCCAGTGTTGATAGGGGAAAATTATACTATGTTATCTTAGGTGTTCAAGTGTGTTTTTAAGTGTTTATTCGGTGATTATCATGATTATAGACTTAAAATTATGTTATTGTTAGTGTTTATATGTATTTTAAGTGTTTGTGTGGTTTAGAGTAAGAATTAGATCTTAATTTTATATTCCCAGAGGAGTTTGATGTGTTTGTCAGTGTTGGAAATTAGGAAGTTAAAGATGAAGAAGATGGAGGTTGAATGAAGTAGGTCATGATCGTGAATCTCCTGCCACAATCACGACAAGGAGAAAATTTCCAAGAGCATAATTATGACTCCTATGTCACGACAATGATAGACAATTTCCACGTGCAAGTTTTTTCATCTATTTTAGGATTTGGGGGTTTTTTAAAAACCAATCAAAGTTGAAAAGCCTACTAAACTTCCAAGACCCTAATGTAAAATTTAAAAGCGTGAAAGACACTAGAAAAGACAGCAGCCTATACACAAAAGTGGATCAAATGTGGGAGATCAAGAAGAACGTCGATGAATTCCAAATTTTTAAATCAAGACCTAAACAAAGTTTTTTTTTCCTTTAGTTATTTCATTAATCTTGATGTGTAATCTGAATTCCAAGATGTTTAACATGTTTATGAGTTTTTAAATTTTAGATTAGGATTTATTTTGAATTTATTTTGTGAATTTTATTATTATTGATTTAATACATATTTTGGTGTTTGTGATAATTTTGCATGCTTATGCTTGACAACAAATCAAGAGAGCAAATTAAAAATAAGCAGATTAGATTATGCAACGAGAGTTGGTAGTTTAATAGTCCTGCAATTATCAAATTAACAATAATTCAAATAGAGATCTTGTGTGAGAAATTAATTATCTAATACATAACTTCATATCTAATTGAAGACGTTAGGGAAAGTTTTGTGAATTGAGAGGCTACAAATATATAATTTTCATATTCAGTTGGGGTTAATTGATTAGGTCTTGAGAGAGAACAATCAATATCTTAGGAAATATATAATCAACACATAATTGGATCGATAATAGTTAAGGAACAAAATAAAGAAAGAATAAGTCCTAAGTGTTCATCCTTAATCAACCCTAAATTAATTGGTAGCTCACTTCTTCTTTGTGTATTTATTTTTTATTATTTGTTTCAATTTTTGTTATTTACTTTTATAAAAAATTCATTTTTTTTACTTTAGACATAGTTAGGTTTGAATTGGTTCTTGCATAATCCTTACAAGAATGATACCTTTCGATACAACAAGATACGATCTATATACTTATGGGCATTGAGAGTTTTTTCATATACAAAACTTGCTCAACAAGTTTTTGATGCCTTTGTTAGGGATTTTAGCATTAGGATGGTTTAAATTCCTTTGATTTAAGGAATTTTTACCCTTTCTTGTGTGATTGAGGTACCCAATCCCAAAAAATAAACAAAAAAGAAGAAATTTTGGACGTAATGTAGAAGACGCATCAATCTAGACATCATTAGGAAAGAATGAAGAATCCGAAGAGTTAAACTATAAGAAGAGATACAAAGAACGATGGTGAAGGAAATATATAATAGATAACAAAGGACCTTTATAGATTTCATAAGACTAAGGTTCAATGCCTATCATCAAGGAATTACACGACCACCAGAACAACCATTACACAATCTATTGGAGGAGATGATGAACAATAGCTATTTTTAGACATCAAAATGAAGTAGATGACAATCAACTATATAGGGTCCAAAAAAAATGATTGATGTAGATTCAGTGATAGCATTACAAGCTAAGATCTCCAATGTAAGCCAACAAATAAATAGCCTAAAAGCTACCTTTTCCTATCCACTTAAAGCAATTCAACATGGATGTGAGCTATGTAAACAAAAAAGCCATATTACAGCTGATTGCTTCCTAGTGGAAAACAACATTGTGAGGCAATTCAACTTCAATAAAACATAATTTGATTAAGGGAGCAATCATCCTTATTTGAACAAGTACAATTTGGGGAAGCAGAACAACCCAAAATTTTCTTAGTTTAACAATATCGAGACTTAAGGGAGAAATTAAATTCTGCCCAGATTTCAACAAGAAAAATCCAATGCAAGTGATTAAAAATTGGACAAGATCATAGACAAGCTCACGAGTCTAGAAAGGAAATTCAAGCAAGTAGCAAATTTAAAAGTGTGGGAACCCTTCTGAGCAATATATAAGCAATTCTAAGGGAGCACCATAAGGCTATCACACTTAAGAGTGGGAAAGAGTTAAAAGAACCAACAAAAAAGCAAGATGACACCCACCTTGTAGAGGACCAAGAAAAGAAAAAAAAAAGGATGAAGAAAAGAATGAGGATCTTCCCTATGTTCCTCCTCCTCTTTACTCACCAAAAATACCTTTCCAACAAAGACTTCAAAAGGAAGAGATGGATACCCAATTTCCAAAGTTCATGGAAAAGCTGAAGAAATTGCAAATTCACTTATCTTTTATGGTAGCGTTGAAATATATGCCTAAGTATGCGAAGAGAAGAGTGAAGTAAGAAGAGAATTTATAATCTTCAAGTTTAAGGGATGCTTTTCACATTTAGTGTTTTAGGGATTTTGAAATTCTTTTAATTTTTATTTTACAATATTAATTTTCATATATCATGATTTCAGCATATGTGTCACCAACGTGACAAACAAGTTAGCATTATTAGTAAAGGGTCCAATAATGGATATTTTATGAAAATTAAAACTTGAAGTATTTTAATTTTTAAAGTATAGGCTCATATTGCCAAATTGAGTATAATTCGAGATTGTTTTATAATTACACCTTTATTTATTAACAATAAAATCTATCCAGTTAATTTTAATTATTTATAAAAATATGGTTTATAAAAAATGAGAAATTGATCACTTTATTTATCAATTTTATCATAAAATAAATAAAAATTTAATGCAATTCTTAATTTGTATCATATTAAACTAATAACTATACTATTAATAATTAATAATATAATAATATAAATTATTATTAATTATTATCTTCTTAATATAAGTAATGATATGTGAATATGATAAATTAATAAAATTAATTAATCAATTTGTGTGATGTGTATTACTATTATACTCATTTCCTGTGATGAAAGAGTCACATGTAAATTGTTACATATTCTAAAAATATCAGATTCGCAAAAGTTAATGAGCAAATTAATAAAAGGACTTATTATGAATTTTTTACAGTACACAAGACGTTTTATGATATTTTTAAATATACAAAATTTTGGTAGAATTCATAAAATTTCAAGGAAGTTTTAATCAAAACCGACCAAAAGGTTAAGTTAATTTTGGTTAATTGAATTAGATTACAGATTTTGTGTTGTAACAAGAATGACATTGCTTTTGTATCATGAGCAGAGTTTGTCCCTCCATAACGAAAACCAAATTTTTTGTTCAAAATTGGGAACAATTCTTTAGTTGCAAGCCAATTGAGAAGTAGATAATCAACGAATGAAGTTTAGACAACTGTCAAATGTATAATTCATAAAATTGATATTCTTATACATAAAAAAAAAAGAAGTAAAATTCGAGGAGGAAGCCATACAGTTCTCCCAAGCTATATTTGACACATAGGTGATATGCCCATAATCACATTGAAATTGATTGGACCTTCCTACTTCCTACAGTTTTTTTAGGGTAATTAGTAGCACCATTTCAAAATATTAGCTCTCTCTTTTATTGACCTTTTTTCATTGTTCAAATACTGTTGTAAATTAGTTGTATTCTATGTTTCCTCCATTCGAACTACCAGCTTTCTCTCTTCATAATGCTTTCTTGATCTCTCTGTTCATTCAACCAAGTATTGGAGTAAAAATTTCCTCGGTAACTCCAACACTCTGACTTGAGGTTTATTTGGTTTGTAACTGAAGACTGTCAATCAGACGTTAGAATCAAGTTCATTCCCCTCGACCCAAAGTAGTCCAAGAGAAACAGAAAGACATTCAATCTCAAGCAAGGGACAACGAATTTCTAGTTCCCTTGAGCCCTTGGTGCTTCAGAGCAGTTCCATTGAAAAATCGAAAAACAAGGTTGTGGTATTAACAAGGAAAACATATGAACAAGCTCTCTCTTATTACTAACAACAAAAATGTAACACAAAGTTTTAGAAGCCTTAAAACAATCTTCCACTCATTTCCTACACTTCGGTACAAGAAGCAGAGGCTGTTGTCTTCTCAATGTTAAACCATATTTCTCAGTCATGTCCAACTTAGTAGGATCTTTCCCAGTCGGGAGAGACCAATCAAAGAGATGGATCAGGAAAGCGACTACCAAAGGAACTTGCTTTGCGGCCATAGGCAAACCAGGGCAGATTCTCCTACCGGAGCCAAAGGGTATAAACTCGAAGTCATTCCCTTTGAAATCCAACTTGGAGTAGAGGAATCTGTCTGGATCGAAGATTGATGGTTCTTTCCAAAGCTTGGGGTCTCTTCCAATAGCCCAGAAATTTACCAACACTTGTGAGTTTTTTGGGATGGTATAGTTCATCGCTTGGCAAGAGTCAATGGCTCTGTGGGGAAGAAGAAATGGTCCTGGTGGGTGCAACCTCAATGTTTCTTTTAGACATGCCTGGAGGTATGTAAATTGTGGTAGATGTGATTCTGACAAGCTATCGTCTTTCAGTTTTGAAACAATTTCCTCTCGAGCCCTCTTCATGCATTCTGGATTCTTCATCAGTTCTGCCACCATCCACTCTATCGTTGTGCTACCAGTGTCTGTTCCGGCAGACAGTAGCTCCTGAGAATTCATGGAGTGACTGTCAATAATCGTTAAACAGTATTCTCCACTAATATTATTTCTATTCTTTGTGAATATACATACGGAGAGTAAAAAGCAAGAGATCAAACCAGAAGAAGCACATTGATTTGCTCATCGCTTGAACCATTGCTGATGAGAGTATCAAGGAAATCTCTACGATCTGAACCGTCCCTTCTTTTCTGATCTCTTCTTTCTCTGATTGTAGCTTTACACATGCCAAAAGCCCTCTCATGTAGTTCCACGGTTTTCTTTTGTAAACCTTGTATATCAAATCGACCCAATATGGGATAGAAGTCCGAAATATTCGGAGTAGAAGCCAACTCCGCTATACTGTTGAAAATCTCACTCATCCCCCCGTCACTAGTTTCATGTTCCAAGTCCAAGCTAATGAGATCCTTTGACACCAAAATATTACTCAACGTGTTAAACACAGTAGCAGTCACAAGTTCTCTGAGTCCCACTACTTTCCCTTCCATTTTCTTGATGAATCCTACCATTTCCGTAATCTTCTCTGCCCGTATACATGCTTGAGACTCCAATGCTTTGCTCGAGAAAAGCTCATTCTTGCACATTGTACGTAAATATTTCCATGTCTCATTGCACTCGAACACCCATCCGAGTGATAGTTTGTTGACTTCTGGACTCCTGGTTATTGCCATGTGAGGAACGTATCTCCCCGAGAGAATTTTATCATGGGTCCTGAGGATTTCCATGGCAGCTTCTCTGGAGGATCCTACTATCAGCAGCTGGCTTCCAAGTCTTAGTGAGAAGAGAGGTCCATAGATATGAGCAAACTGTGTCAGTGTCATGAGAGGCTGACTTCCAAGTTGGAGGATGTTTCCCAAGATTGGAAGTGGAAATGGACCTGGTGGAAGAGGTGGGCGTGGAGGCTTCAAGTGCTTCAGGATGAGAAAAATCAGAGGTAGAAGAAGAAAAAAGGGGGAGAAAAGATAGTTGCTTTCTCCGGTTGAAAGGGTTTGAGCCATGATCTTTACGAATCAAAGCTGAGTAAGTTCAGGCTATGCATAGAGTGGTAGATTATAAAGCGATAATACAAATAACTCAATGAGCAAACCACTCACTGGGTGATTTGTACGTATTAACTAATCAAATTTGCAATTTCTGGGAAGGGGAACTGTCAGTTTTATATATATATGGAAGAGGCGTTAGTTCTTGCAGACACGTACGTAGATGTGAATGTGATGCATTTATTACTAACAAACTGTCAGAGGCCTCTTTATAGATTTTGAATTTGTTCGAGTGATGCAGGCAGGTTATAATCTCTGTTGAGAATTCCAATTGTCATAATCGTTTGGGGTAAAAATGGCACTATTGTTAACATCAATTATCATATCCATAAAGATTGTAAAAAAAGGTAAAAATTATTAATCATATTTATAAGCTCTATGTTAAAGCTATAAATAATATACAAGTAAGTTTCCTCAAGCCATAATTATAAGTATTATTAAAGGTATTTGGCAAGACCATAGTTTTAAGGGTGTTTTCCTAAAACAAAAAAGGTAGAGTAAGTGCCTTAAAGTGCTTTTGAAAAGTAATTGAATTATTTAATTAGACTTAAATAATACCTTGTACAGACATACAATGGAAATGAACCTAGACAATCAATAGCAAAATGCTTACCACTAAATTATCTAGAAAAGCTTCAGTTTTATAATAGATGAAGTTATGTTCCTCTAGTCATTTGATGTTACCATTAGTCTCATCTTGTGGATAAATGTTGGGCCTTGAAATTTTTTTTGTTTATTTTAGTAAACATGATTTGAATGAATTCTGGTATTGCTAGATAAATTATTTTTGATTGAGGTTAATTATTACGTCAAGTTTAGGAGGATTTAATTTATGGATTGATGGAATTAAAGTGTGGATGTTGTAAGGTACATAAGGGTATTTTTAGAAGATGACTTAAGGTTAAAAGAACCTAAGTTATAAGGAAGGGTAAAGTGGACTTTAGCATTCATTAAGGATAAAAAGGGGAAAGTAAAATATTGTCTTGGGATGTGGAAGACCAAAAAGGTGATTGGAATGAAAAAGAAGAGGTCAAATTGTGAAAGAGAAAGAGAAAGGAGAGAGTTTCGGTGGTTGAGAGGAAAGAAAGAAAGCTAAGCTAGGGTTTGAGCTTCTTAGTCTTAAAAAGTGATCTTGAGGTTGCTCCCTAAAAAAAGAAAGAAAGAAGAGAGAAAGAGTTCTCTTTAGAGCTAAGGATCTCATCGTTTGGTGAAGATCTAAAGTAAGTTGATTTCTAGATCTATTGGAGTTTTGAAGGGCTTTTGGTTCAAAGAGCTTAGGAATGTATAGGTTTAAGCATTCTAGTATAAGTTCAATGATTTTGGTTCTATAGGTTCTCAAATGTGATTTTTATTGAATGAGGATTTGGTTTGTTGTAGGAGATCAAACAAGTCCTATCCAAGGTGAAGAGGAAAGACAACAGTGAATCTTCCATTGACAAACATTTTGGTGGGTAATGTATTTATAGTTATTGTGTGATTGGGCAGATTCTTGCCTATATATGTGTGCATGTATGTACAATTTACTGAAACGTGTGAGTATTCAAAATGCATATGATTTATGAATTTTGATTCTATTATGCCATTGAAATATGTCATGGCATTCTGTTTAAATGAAAAGACAAACAAGCATAAAATCCGAACATATGAGTAAATGAATATGTGCTTTGTTTGGGCGAGAGTGGAACCATTCTATTCGTCACGTGCACGTTGACAAGAGCCTTCTCCCAGCTGCCCACTTGTGGCATATGAGCTCCGAAAAAGGACTCATTCTGTGCATAGGGTAAACTTCGGTTTCTCCATTCTGTCCATGGAACCCTCGAGCTATTTTTTTGTGTATTGTATATGTAAATTGTCAAGCATTATGTGTTCTGCATATTTTGTTTATTTGAAATATGCTTGAATTTGTGCTAATTTCTAATGGCTATAAGTATATTAGCCACTGAGCTGTGTAGCTCAATCCCCTTTTCTTCCCTCCTCAGGTGCAAACCAAGAAGATAGGGATCCTTGCAAGGCATCAAAAATTTCACATTAGTTAGAGTCACTTATACTAAGTCAGTGATTTGTAATAGCTCATTCGGCATATCAGCATGGAGCATATTTTGTATTTTGGTTAAGTTGATGTGTAATTTGATTTGTAATAACTCTGACTGTGTTTTGAACTCAAACAGTGAAACTGAATTCCTCTGTGTGATTCTGTTATGTTGAGATTTGGATAATGAAATGTGTATTTGCATGTTCTGCTTGAGGAATTTGCCAACTGTTGATAGTTTTAGAATAGCACGTCAGAGTTGGAAAGATTTGCATGGGAAAAAACACAGACGAAAGGAATCGTCTGTGATGACGTCACAACACAGAGGCAAGAAGAATAGAGAGGCGAAGTATTATCTGTGCTGGCGTCAGAACACAGAGGCAAGAAAGAATAGAGAGGCGAAGTATCGTCTGTGCTGACGTCAGAATACAGTGGCAAGGAAGAATAGAGGCGAGAAGTATCATCTGTGATGACGTCAGAACATAGAGGACATGTCATCACACAGAGGATAGAACACAGAGGATAAGTGATCAATATAGAGGATAAAAGTCAAACACAAAGGATAGACTACAGACGATAAGTGGTCAATACAGAAGATAAAAGTCAAACACAGAGGATAGACCATAGACAACAAGTGGTCAACACAAAAGATAAAAGTCAACCACAGAGGATAGAACACAGAGGATAGATCATAGGCCAAGGATTATAAGAAGAGGTTAAGAAGTTATATGAGTTGGAGAGTATCGTCTGTGTTACTGTTCACAGACTTCGTCTGTGTTACTGTTCACAGAGTATCATCTATGTTACTATTCACAGACTTCCTCTATGTTACTGTTCACAGACTTCGTCTATGTGTACTGTTCACAGAGTATCGTCTATGTTACTTTTCACAGATTTCCTCTGTGTTAATGTTCACAGACTTCGTCTGTGTTACTATTCACGCTATCGTCTGGGTTACTGTTTATGGTTATCTTCTGTCCTCTTTTTGACCACCCAAAAGTTTCAATTGGCCTTCGAGGTCTTCATGAAAGTTGTAGCTCTTGAAGTTCTCTATCAAACTATCCAAAGAAACCCTAAATTGTATGACTATAACAAAAGATATGCTAACAGCCCCGAAGCATGTATATATGTAAAGTGTGGACTCACCAACGTTGTTCCTTGAGGTAAGGTTAAAATGGATAAATGGATAGTCGAAGAGCAGAACTGAACTAAAAAGGAGAGATTTGAAGGCAAGTATGGGTGACGAATATGTGTTATAAGTATGCGACAATTGTGGTATAAGAGAAAAGAAGATAATCTGATAATGGTCAAGGTGTTCTCTTTGGGAGATAAACTCACGTATTAAGATATTCTGCATGCGAGTTGGACTTCAAAAACGGGGTCCAACAGTTGTGGTATCAGAGCTTAGGTTTGTTTCCTAGGCTTAGAATGCATATTAATACGACATGTGTGCTGTATGATTATTTGTTTTCAATTTGAATTGCATTAAGTGACATGCATACCATACATACATATAGGAAATAAGATCGAAAAGTAGCTAATCTATCGTGCTTATTTTTTGTAGGAGTGAGATGCCACCTCGTAAAAGGACACGAGGAATTCTGTAGGGATCAATTGCACCTGACTCTCCACCAAGAGAGGAGAGTACCGATGAGTTTGTAGCCCCAGGAAATGCTGAGGCTTTTGTAGGGCACGTAATGAGCCCTCTCAGTCCACCACCCGGGAGTCGCCTGTTCTACAGGAACAAGTGCCTCCATTAGATCTGAGGTTATTCTAAGCCTTTGCACAGGCATTTGTCCAGGCCATGGGACAGATGCCACAACCTTCGGCTTTGACCCCAACTAAGACGGGAAAACAGTTTGACAAGTTGAGGAAGTATGGAGTAGTGGATTTCTATGGGACCACTGATCTAGAAGAAGCGGAGACTTGGTTGAGAAAGACCGAGAGGATATTAGATCAGATGGATTGTGAGGATGATCAGAAGGTTGAGTATACTGCTAGTTTGCTTCAGGGAGATACTCTATATTGGTGGGTGAGTGTGCCGGGGAGTCAGATGAGACCGCCAGTATTGGCATGGAAGGACTTCTTGGTTGCCTATAAGAAAAAATATCTATCTGAGGTGTATATTCAGAAGAAGCAGAGGAAATTTCTAAGTCTCACCCAGAGGGAGATGACTGTGAGTAAGTATGAGCGTTGGTTTACACAGTTATCCCGATATGCAGCAAAGATGATGCTAAGTGAGCCAGCTAAGTGTCGTCAGTTTAAATCAGGATTGCACCTAGCCATCAGAGAGAAAGTAGTGGTGCAAAACTTCTGTGACTTCCAGCAGCTAGTTGAAGCCGCTCTGAGGGTTGAAAATATTGATAACATAAAGAGTGCCGTGAACAAGAAGAAAAATGGGAGAAAGTAGATCAAGAGGGGAGGTGGTACTTCTATGCTCGAGAGGAGTGCCAGGAGCTTTCCTATACAGTCTGAGAAGAGGAGCAGTGGTGCAAGTAGGTCCAGACAAATGAGGACTATCTCTCATCAGGGCTCAACGGATGGAGGCAGTAAAAGAAGAGAAGGGGACAAGTCATTCATCCCTAAGTGTGATCATTGTGGCAAGTTTCATGGAGGAGAGTGTTACAGATTGACAGGAGCTTGCTTTAAATGTGGAGAGAAGGGGCACATAGCTAGAGAGTGTCCTTAACATGCAGGGCATGAGAAGAGTCAGATACAAGGTTCGAACAGAACCGAGACTGTGAGACACCAGACTACAACTAAAGTGGGCAGTTCTGGCGTAGCAAAAAGGGGGAATCTTTCAGGGAGATCTAAGGGACAAGTACCAACTAAGGTATTTGCAATGACACGGGAGGATGTAGAGATCGCTCCAGAAGTTGTGATTGGTATGATTAAATTGTTTGATGATGATATTATTGTTTTGATTGATCCAGGTTCTACCCATTCATTTATGTCATCAAGTAGAACTGTGTGTGGTAGAGAATTGAGCTTATTGGATACTCCTTTGGTGGTGAGTACTCCAATTGGCCAATATGTTATGATTAGTTAAGTATACAGAGACTGTGTGATAAATGTTGAAGGGGAACAGTTAGTAGTGGATCTAATGCCACTGAAGTTGGGAGGATTAGATGAAATTTTGGGTATGGACACCTTAGAGAAGTACAATGCCCATTTGGATTGTAAACAGAAGGCAGTGGAGCTCGAATTGGACAACGGTAAAAAGGTGGCATTTGTAGGAGACAGAAAAGCAAGCCCACCTAAAATTGTTTCGACTTTAATAGCAGAGAAGATGATGAGGAAAGGATGTGAAGCATATTTGTCCTATGTGGTAGAAACGAGGGCAGATAACAAGAAGTTAGAAGAAATACCTGTGGTTAAGGAATTCCCGGATATCTTTTCTGAGGAACTACCTGGATTACCACCACCTAGAGAAATTGAGTTTCTCATTGAGCTTCTTCTGGGCACCAAACCAATATCGATTCCGCCTTACAGAAGTTGGTATGTATGGTGAGTCAAAGAAGAGTAGATATGGTGTAGAAGAGTGGAACAAATGAGTAAGAAAAATCAAACT
>JANZXR010337864.1:0-25287 GCA_027575705.1 Erythroxylum echinodendron | reverse complement strand
TCCCAAAAGTCCACTTTACCCTTCCTTATAAGCTTAGGCTCTTTTGGTACTTAAGTTACATACCAAAAATGCCCTCAATTCATTCTTATGCATTTATTCCATAAACTATTAGGCCAACAATTATGCTTACACAACATATAGAAAACATTGCAAAGCAGGTATAGTTCATTTTATTAGACTCCTTCTGTTGAACATTTCATTAACCTGATGGTGAAAAGTAAGAGATGCCAAATATTTTCTTATTTCATGAAATTGTGCAGAATGCAAAAAAAGTGATCAAGTTCATCTATAATCGTATATGGGTCTTGAATTTGATGAGAATACTAATGGTAAGAATTTGTGTCATCTTACTGTTACAAAATTTGGGACTAATTCCTGATCACTTTAGTGCTTTGTTATGATGAAGAAGAAGTTGAGGTAAATTTTTACAAGTGATACGTAGGCTGCATTCTATTATGTCAGGTCTAATACTAGAGTGAAGGTTTATAGAATTATACTTAAAGATTATAAATTTTGGTCCTAATGTCAATTTATAGTCCGATTTTGTGAGCCTGTGATTAGAGTACTTCATCTAGCTAATAGTGATAGGAAGGCAATAATGGGTTTTTATTTATTTATAATTCCATGGAGATGGTGAAAGAAAAAATCAAGGCCAATATTAAAATAACCCTTCTATGTACACACTTTGAGTTGTAGTCATCAATGAGAGATGAGAAAGACAATTTTACTCTTAGTGGTTTGTAGCTGGGGCATTTTTGAATCCTAATGTCTATTTTAAACGCAGTTTTACAAACAAAATTGAAGTTTGTAGGGGAATGATATTAACCATTACAACAGTTGTTGCCCATAAGATGACGCAAGGTCTCCTAAGCTAAAAAGTGAAGGTTTATAGGGATGCTTTTGGTGATTTTAGGATGCCCATTGCTATTTGTCAAAGTAAGAAACTTAATCGATGTATTTTTTTTACTTTTGTTGGTTGTTAGAAATTAATCATCACTTTATTTTATTTATAATGTTACTTTTATTGTTTTATAGTTACTTAGTAGGACCAATTTGAAAATGGTGCTTCAAAATTACAAAGGTATGCAATTTAAATTCTAAATCAATGTATGATTGCAATCCAGTGTGAAAGGATTAGAGCATATTTAAATTTATCTATTCTAAGAAAAGGAATAAATTAAAAAAATTTGAATGACTTGGTCTTAGTTTGATATAATTTAAAGCTTTAAGAAAGTTATGTTATTATCATTATTAAGCTTAAAATAAAATTTTGTAATTTCTTAATAATTTAAATTTATTTGTTTCCTAAGACTCTTAATAGAACAAGTAGTTGTGTATGATATCCAATTTGCCTTGACCATATCAATCTCTTGGCAGATTAGGTTTTAAAAGAAACGAGTTTTATAGATTAGAGTGATTTGGAAGATAATCTTGGATAGGAAAAGTTTTGACATGTCATTTGGTGTAATGAATTTAGATGATGGTGATGATGAGGCTCCTCTTAAAGATGGGAATTTCATATTAAATGAGAATTGGGGCCAATACGATTTAAGCTGATATTTGATTGATAAATTTTTAAGTTTTTCATTTCTTCTCTTCTTTTAGTTCCCCTTGTATTCAATGCATATATTAAATTTTATATATGCAATATAAATATAAAACTTTTAACTATAAATGTTTTTGTTTCAGGTATTACTTTTAGTTGGTTATGTTCCTTAACATTAACTCTTCTTGTAATAATTATAGAGTTATGGAACTTTATTATTCTTTCAATTTGATGTTTTGATGTAATTATTCTTTATTATATGATGAACTTGTAATTTTTAAGTACTTTGTGTTTTCATTATTTTATATTTGTATGATTATTAAACAATCTTTTTTATATTAATTGAGGTATATGTAAAATATGTGAAAAGTAATATGAATATAAATAAACAAATTTTTTATCATTTCAATATTTTAGTATTATGATTTTTAGAGAAATGGATGACGTAAAATTATAAATTATATAGCACAATATAATAAGTGATTATTTTGATAATTTTAAAAAATTCAAGGACCATTTTATAAATTTTTTAAAATTATCCTAAATGGTATCTGGTATTAACCCATGCTAGTATGTACTGTACTAAAACTAAATTCGGTATCAGTTTTAGTATGTTATTCATAACATTGCTACCAATCATTCGGACAATTTTTTTTATCACTACAACTTCTTTTTTTAAAAAGATTAAGTGTATCTAAGAAATATTCCCTTATTTATAAGTATTAATTATACAACAAATACTTCATATTTAAAATGCTCTTTTTTAAACATATGCACAAATAAAAATCAAACTAAATTTTAATCATGATTTATTTACGTTCTTTTCTTTTGTTTAAATTCATATCTTTGTCTTCAACTTACTATTATTTTCTAATTAATTTAGTATATATATAGCCACAAAAGGAAGATATATTAATAATAGTTTTTTTGGTATTTTACTTATATTCATGCATATGTTAGAATTATTGTTTTGGAAAATAAATAGTATATTAAAATCATAGCCTAAGGGAAGGCAAATACAAAGTTATTTAACAACTTGGGCAAAATAAAGACAAGATTAGGAAAAGTTCTACATTCTTAATTACAAAGATAACACTAGGTAACTAATCCAAGTTATAGTTGCTTGAAAGTGTGCTAAAAATCTTTAGTATTTTTCCTCTGATCATAGCTATTTCCTTGATCAAATTGATGTTTATAGCTAGCAACTCATGAGCTTCCTTGCTTTGCCCTCTAAAACCTCGTGTTTCTTTCTATAGGTTGTATATTGTACATTTGATAGCTAGTTGTAGGAAACTTGTAATATCCTAGTTCGAAGATTATACTGTGTAATGTGTTGTGCATGCATTTTATAGAGTATACTCTATTTATGATTTGCTAGAGTAATTTAATTGTTTAAATGTATTATTGAGGTTATAATGGAGATCACGGATAAATCAGAAATGGTTCTGGACCTGACTGAAAATTTCTCAAATTTTTTTCAAAAACTCCAAAAAGCTACGTAATGAGTCTAAACAAGCTTTAACAGCCTTTAAATATTCTTTGAGGATTTAGGTGACATTTTTGAATGAAATCCGGACAATTTTGGTGAATAGTATTTTTCGATGAATAGTGAGTCTGAGTGAATAGTATTTTTACTGGAATAGTGATTTTGGGACCCCAACCCCGAAAAAGAAAAAGAAATACTTGAAATAGGTATTAGAGTCTAATGATATTGAAATGGATCAAAAATAAGTCCGAAAGTTTAGGGTTAAAATGTCATTTTTGGATAATAATGGGTATTGATGATTTTAAACTCATTTGAATTTTTTTAAAAGCATCCAATCAATAAGTATTGATTGTAATTAAAGTATTTCATGGTCAATTTGATAATAAAATGTTACAAATTGTTTTTAGAATGTAATTCGGCTAGTTGGTGAATTAAACTCATTAAGGGCAATTTGGTCTTTTTGTATAAAATGATGTAAATGGATTAGTGACTCACACCTAATGACCAATTAGAAGCTTTCTTAAGGGTTAAGCATGATTTAT
Organism: Erythroxylum echinodendron; assembly: GCA_027575705.1. NCBI lineage: Eukaryota > Viridiplantae > Streptophyta > Magnoliopsida > Malpighiales > Erythroxylaceae > Erythroxylum > Erythroxylum echinodendron. The sequence continues at coordinate 21,713 of JANZXR010337864.1, read as the reverse complement.
TGAATGCTGATGAGTCATTAAAAAAAATGACCAATTAGAACATGCAATGTGTAATGCATTAAAGCATATTAAAGGAGTAAAGTAAGACCAATTGCTTCCTTCTTTCAACATAAATGTGAAAGTGAAACAAAAGAAGAAAAAAAAAAAGAGAAGAAAGAGGGAAGTTTTGGCCAAGGAGGGAAGAAGGAGAGTGCAACTAATTTTTGATAGGTTTTGTAGCATGATTTTAAGAGAGCATAATCAAGACTAAGTGTTATTCAATTGTCCAAAAGATTGAAAGAAAGTGGTAAAGAAAATCCATAAAATGCATGAGTGTGCTTGGGGATAAGTTTGTGAAATTGTAAGTGTTCTTTAAATTGATTTTATGCAAATGGTTTCTGTTTATAGAGACTAGCAATTTATAAGTGTACTTTAAATTAAGTTTATGTAAATGGCTTTCATTTGATCATGAAATGAATATTTATACTGAATTTTATGCAAATGATATTTTGCAAATGAATATTGGTAGCATAAGCTTATGCTTTGTCAATATATGAGTTTTAATTTGAAAGTTAAATTTTATATGATTGGGCATCACAATGAAATAATTCAATTATGAATCCTCCCATACTTGATTTAGAAAATAAGATGAGTTGTAAATGTAAGAGTTGCTTTTGCCTATGGTACACTGTTAGGCTTTATACACGTTATTATACCGATATATTTATGGCGGTTAATCTAATATGAGTAAGTGATGTACAACTAGTTTCGTGACTTGTTACGAGTAAGTGATGCAGAACCAGCTCCATAACTACAGGTTCATAGTGGTTAACCTATTACGGGTAAGCGATACAGAACTAACTCCTAAAATAGTGGTTAATTAGTCACGAGTAAGCGATGCAAAACCAGCTCTGTAACTTTATGCCTAGTGTACCATATGGTAAAGGAACTAGTGGCCGACTATGTTGATTAAGAAAATTCATGTCAATAATAATGTCGCCACTATTTATTTTAAAAATGATTTGAGAGGTACTGTATGGTATCAATTCTAGTGATCGGCTTATTTTCAGTATAAAAGTTTTCAACAAACTAATTGCCACCACTATTTATTGTTTGAGGAAAAAGGAAAAAAAGGAAAATGGGAACTTATATATTATGAGTTTAATGTTTAAAAACATTTTTGGAATATTATATTAGAAAATTTGAATTTGTGTTTTACAAAATGTTATGTTATTACCAAATTTGATGATGTACAAATAAATTGTTATGGCAAATGCTTTACCATGAGCTTTATGATTGTATGGAATATTGCAGTTATGTTGTTATGAAAAGTTCAATTTTCTTATAAACTGATTATACTCACTGAGCTCGTTTAACTCACCCTTATTTTTATGTTTTTAAACAAACTACCCCAGGTATGCGTACAGGTGTTGCAGTAATTAGGACTCCACTTTAAGATTAGTTGTATCATTGGGTGTTGCTGTATTTGTGATATTTTGGTTATGTATGTGATATGTTTTAAATTATTTTTGAAAGAGTTCAAAACTTTGATCTTGTGAATATTATTGGAATTGTAAATATCTTTTACTTAATGAACTACGAAGACTTTGATCCTCAAAGATGTTTAGAATTATATGTTTCTGATTGTTTGTGTTATGGACCTGAGGTTCCATTCCATAAGTTGAATTGCTATATGAAAGATTATAGGAGTTTTAAAATGTGTTATGTAGGTTTTTGAAAATTAGGAATCTTAGAAAGCGTAGTCATTATGCTGCTGAAATTATTAATAAAAAGTTTTCAAAAAAATTTCCCACTATTTTCCTCACTTTTAAAAGTTAAATTATAAAAAGTTTTTAATAGTTTAACGACTTGGTTTTGCGAAAACCCTTCAGTTGAGTTAGATATCAATTGAAGGGCTACTATGGGGCTGCCAGGAGGGCTCCACTCAAGTTCCAAAAGGGGCACTCTGGGATGGGTCCTTTCAAAACTAGTGTCTTGATTATTTGAATTAGGTAGCCTAAAGATCCACTAGATTATGGCTTCCCACTACCTACAAGGGCAGAATGTGCCACACATAATTAGAATGTTATGCCATAAAACTCTTGAGTAGGAACAGTTAAAGAGGAGATGATTAATGGACTCCCTATAAAAATTACAAGGCCTATATTATAAGTCCAAATGAGCTAAATTGTAGGTTTGATTTTGTATCATAAGTTATAAGTTTGTCTTGGACAACTAGCCAAAAGCTAAAAGAAAGTCTTAGGAGGTAGCAACTTATTTCAGAGTAGTTTTTACCACAGGACCTTAATGCTAGTGAACTTCATCATATCTCTGCAGGATTTGGTTGTGAAGATCTTTAGGGGATGCTTTAGCTATACAGTTTTGTCTTGCTTTGAGATATTAGGTTAGTAAGTAGGGAACTAACCATGTAGAGGAAATCTGATTAAGGTATCCCACTCCCTATTTTTAATTAGTGCACTCACCATTGTTTCAATGGGATAGAAAAGTCTTAAGGTGTTAAAGTTTGGGGGAAGGTACAAAGGTCCATAAAGACTCTAATTGTCAAACCATGAGGATGTGATAGCTCCATTCCTAGCCTGCCCCATGATACTATGTTGAACAACTTCTCTTAACCTAAAATCTAGAACATCCTCTTGGATGAATTTGCTCTAGGTTTGACTATCTATAAGTTTTTCCCCTTAAGTAATAGCTTTGAACCATCTCACCCACATATTTTTTATCACATATTGATAAGGTATATAATATCATGTTTTTATACATGTTTAAGTATATTTTTAAGTGTTTCTTATAATATTATAATGTGTATAGGCTTAGAATTGCGTTATAGTTAGTGTTAATATGTATTCTAAGTGTATGTTGGGTTTAAAGGAATAATTAAATTTTAATACGATATTTCAAAAGGTATTTGATGTGTTTGTGAGTGTTGAAAATCGGGAATTTGAAGAATGAAGAAGATTTTGAAAGTAAAAAGGAGGTCACGATCATGACATTGAGCAACATTGTGACAGAGAGGAAGAGCAATATAAGTCATGATCATGCCTCTAAATCACCATCGTGATAAGAGATTTTTCAAGTGCACGTTTTTTCTTGTTTTGAGGATTCAGGGTTATTTTTAAATCCAAATTAAGTGGGAAACCCTAGATGCAAACCTAGAACCCTAATGCACTATACAATAACATGAGAAACACTAAAAAGAGGCATTAACCACTATATCAAAGAAGATCAAGAGGAGACATCAAGTAGAACTTTATAGAAATTCCATATTTTTAGATCAAGGCTCCAAGTAGTTTTCTTTCTTTTCTTTTAAATTATTTCATTGTCTTAAATGTTTATTTGTATTTATAAGATGTTTAACATGATTATGAGTTTTTAGATCCTTATTAGGTATTTTTCTTGAATTATTTTATGAACTATAATTATTGGTGATTTCAATATATCTTTGAATTTTTGCGATAATTGTTGTGCATATACTTGATAATAAATCGAGAAAGTGATCAAAGTTACTAGTGTTAAGGCGCATAATGAAAACTGGTAGCCTAGAAGACCAACAATTATCAAATTAATGATTAATCGAAGAGAGATCTTTATTTAATTATGTATAGGATTATTTCATATTTAATCAAACAAGTTAGGAGCAGGTTGTGAATCAGGAGATTATAAGTTTATGAATATCGAATTCAATTATGGTTACTTGATTAGATATTGAGAGAGAGTAATCAAAACTTTAGGATATCTTGGATCAAACATAAATTTAATCAATAAGACTAAGGGAAACAAAATAAGAATATAATAGTTCTTAAGTCAACTTTGACAAATCTTAAATTCGTTGACATCTCACTTATCAATTATTTACTTGTTTCGTTTCATTATTCGTTTCTAATTTCTGTTATTTATTTTAATTAAATTCAAATTCTTAGTAACTTAGACAAAGTTTTTTTAAAGTTGTTTAGGTGTTTAATAGTCCTTGTGTGAAGGATACCTTTGATATTATAAGATATGATTTGTATACTTACAGTATTGAGAGTTTTATTAATATATAAAAATTGTTTAACAAGTTTTTGGTGCCATTTCTAGGAATTTTAACATTAGGGCAATTTAAATTCCTTTAATTTAAGTATTTATTGCTTTTCTTAGGTGAGTGCATGAGCCTGAACAAAAATATATAAAAAAGGAGAATTTTCTAAGTACAATAGACAACAGATCAATTCTTGACATTACAAAGCAAGAATGAGATAAATGAAGAGTTGAATGCTAAGAAGAGAAAGAAAGAACGATGGCGGAGCAAATAAATCATAAAAAGCAACCAAGAAACCTTATGGACTTCATAAGGTCAGGGTTCAATGCCAATTATTAAGGACTTATACAACCACTAGTTTAGACAAATACATTCGAGATCAAACTAACAATGTTGAACATATTGCAAACCAACGTCCAATTCTATGGTTTGGCCAATAAAGATCCCAATGCCTATTTGGTGAACTTTTTAGAAATATGCGACACTTTATGATATAATCGGTTATCGGAAGATGTTGTTAGGATGAGGTGCTTTCCCTTTACACTTAGGGGATAGAGCTAAGGCATGGTTAAACTCTCCCAACCTAGCCAACGTCACAATGTGGGAGTAATTAGTACGAGCTTTTCTAGAAAAGTACTTCCCTTTGACGAAGATTACAAGACTGATAAAAGAGATGACCAATTTCTAAAAAAACAAGGGAGAGTCTTTATATGAAGTGTGGGAGAGGTATAAGGAGTTGCAAAGGAGATGTCCCCATCACAATCTGCCAAAGGAATTCTTATTGCAAACTTTCTACAATAGAGTTAGTCCACCTATACGAGGCACCATAAATGTAGCTACTGGAGGCTTATTAATATGAAAAACAGTTTTCGAAGTAGAAGATATACCAGAGGAGATGGTAAAAAAATAACTGCCTTTAGACATTGGAATTGCGATGACAATAGTCAACCTTCTGGGATCTAAAAGGAATGATTGTTGTAGATTTGTTGACAACATTATATGTTGAGGTCATCAACTTAACCAAGAAATTGAACAGCCTAAATGTCATCTCTTCCATTCCACTCAAAGAAATTCATCACGGATGCAAGCTATGCGGACATAAGAGCCATATCACAGCTGCTTACTTCTTGGTGGAAAACAACAACATGTCATGACTCAACTTTATAAGATAATAATTTGGTTGGGAAGAAAACAATTCTTATTCAAATACGTACAATCTTGGGTATCAGAATCACCCAAATTTCTCATAGTCTAATAATGTAGGAACTCAATTGAGAAAGCAAGGTCCATCGGATTTCATCAAGACAAGTCCAATTTATGGGATTCAAAGATGGATAAGTTTATGGGCATAATGAATTATAAGTTCACGAATATAGAAGAAGCCTAGAAAAGGATGGAAGGACAATTCGAGCAAGTAGTGAAGAATCATGCCTCTTCTATTCACAATTTAGAGATGTAAGTGGGCCAGTTAGCCAATTCATTGTCTACATAAATTATGAGGAGTCTTTCAAGCAACACTAAAATAAATCCAAAGGAGCAACTTAAGGTTATCAAATTAAGAAGTGGTAAAGAGCTAGAAGAACTAACAAAAAATAAGTTCAACCCTACCTTGTAGCAGACCAAGAGACAAACAAAAAGGATGAAGAGATAAATGAGGATCCTCCCTAAGTTCCTCCTCTACCATACGCACTAAAAATTCCATTCTCGTAAATTCTTTAAAAGAATAAATTAGACGCACAATTTGCAAAGTTTGTGGAGAAGCTGAAGACTTTATAAATTAACTTGTCTTTTGTGGTGGCATAGGAACATATGCCTAAGCACACGAAGGTCTTAAAGACATTATAAAAGAAGTGAACTTGGGAAGATAACTAAATGCTAGCACTGACAGAAAGCTACAGTTCAATTATCACCAGTTATATGCATTCTAAATTGAAGGACACAGGGAGCTTTATGATGCCCTTTGTCGTTGGTGATTTAGAATTCAAAAAATGCTTATATGACTTTAAGACAACTTCTATGCTTATTTAGTTAGCGAATTAATCGATAAAGAAACCATTGGCATGATGGAGGATGTACTTGTAAAAATGCAGAAGTTTATAATTCCTTTGGATTTCATCACGCTAGACTTTAAAGAGGATTGAAACTACCCACTAATTCTTAGTAAACCTTTTTTCAATACTAGAAGAGCTTTAGTAGATATCTATAAAGGCAACCTCATCCTTTAGATTAGTGATGAACAAGTAGAATTTAATATAAATAAGGTATTAAAAAAGTCGAACGAGGGTAGCTCGTTCATAAGAATTAATGTAGTTTAATCTTTAAAGGAAGAAGAAGAGGAGATGAGGGTGAATGAGGAAGAAGCAGAGAAGTTCACCTTCTTAGAGGACAGACTGTCAGATTCAATTAAAGATTCAAGGAGTTCCATTATTCCCCATTTTATTGACAGTTTGTTACCAAAAAAGGCAATATTGAACTTACTTGATTTTCTTAATTTGATTAATTACATCCTTTTTATTAGCTTGCAACATTTAGTTTATTTACAGGCTATTAAACTACAATTTAGAGAAAAGGTTGGTAGCAAACCACTTATTATAGAAATAGGTTAAGGGTAAAAGGCAGAGTACATCGAGCTAATGACATTAAATAAGCATTATTTAGGAGGCAACCTAGGAATTATGATAAGTTTTATTTTTTATTTTCATTTTATTTTGTAGGTATTTTGTTATTTTTATTTTTTATGTTTATTTTGTAGGGAGTGAATTGCTGAAATTCTATGGAATTGAGTGTCTCTAAATTCCATCACCCACACCATCACCACCGAAGCACTATAAGTTTCTTGCTCTAATTTTTTCTTTGTTATTATTTATCTTTACTTGTATTTCGTTTTGTTTTCTACATTTAGTACAATGTTTTATTCACACGTGGGGATGTATATGTAATTGCATATCATGTTTGTCTGAATTTTCACATTTGCATATATCAATTGTGTGTGAATTTTACAATTGCATAGTTTTGATTAGGTTGGCAATCTGATGTGTGCATTGTGTGAATGTGACAATGATAAGAATTGACCGGCACTAGTTTAGTTTTGAATATGGTCATTCAAATTGTAAAGGCATAGTAACTTTGGAATTTTGTGTTTTAAATGTTTTTGGATGAATATGCATGTAATTAGGATATAAAACCTATTTTTTCACTTTAGGAAATTTGTTGGTTTACATTTATAACTATATTCAATTAAATTGGTTAGCATTATTAGTACCCTTTCATGAGAATGATTGACTAAAAAGAAATGAGGTAGGTTAAAAATTAAATGAAAAAAATTGTGTTAAACAAAATTTTAATTTCACTAGCCCTTTTCAAGAAAATTAGGTTAAGAATAGAGTTGCTAGCTGAGTAACGAAGGGCATTTACATTTAAAAAATTTATTTTCATTAAAAGAGTAGAATGACGCTCTAAATAAGTTAAATAGAAAATATGACCTAGTTGAGTAACCGGGGGCAGACATGATAAAATATATGTCTTCACGTTAAAATACTATGTTAACGTTAAAGAAATCTAAAATAATAGTGTTAAAATAAATAAATCTATTGATCTTTTAAAAATAGCAAGACCATCTCTGTTTTAATCACATACCAATCTCCAAAATCTCTTTGCAATCAAGGCTTTGTTCATCAAGTGCAGTGAAGTGATTCCTAAACCACCTTCTAGTTTTGGAGCTGTGAATTTTTTCCTACTGACTTTTAAAAAAAGGTTTAGAGCTTAGATTACTTGTCCAAATAAAGTTTATGAAAATATTTTCTATGTTTTTTATCACCTTATTAGGTAGCATAAAGTGTGAAGCCCGATAGGTAGTTATGTTTCTCAAAATAGAACTAATTAGTTTCACCTTTCTTGCAAAAAAGGGAGCTCTACTAGACTAACTCCTTATTCTTTTTCTAATCAAGTCAGATAAACCTCGACAACCTTAGTAAGCTGGCTTCCTTAAAGAGATTGGGAATGTAAGGTATTTGAAAGGCAGAGAGATAATAGCCACACCGAATGTCCTTTCCAAGTCGCTTACTGAATGTTTAGCATCCTTGGAGACTATGAGAAAACTTTTATCTTTGTTAATGCATATGCTAAATAGATTACTAAATTCATCTAGAGGATTCATCAAGCAAGGTGCTTAAGAGGGGTTGGCACTATTAAACATGAGGATGACATTTGTAAATGTTATATGTGAGATTTGTAGCCTAGAGCACTTCCTATGCCAACTGAAATTGTTGTATCTACTAATATTCCTACGTAGGATCTTGAAAAACATTTCCATAGCTATTTTGAAGTGGTAAGGGGATAAAAGGACCCCTTTCCTTAGACCCCTTTCTTCTTTAAAAAGAGGTGTTTCTTCTCCATTAACCAAAGCACTGTAGGAAGCAATAGTTATACACTCTTTAATCCGGGTTGTGAACTGATTTGGGAAACCCATGGCTTCCATAGATAGCAAGATAAAGTGTTAGTCCAAGGTATCAAAAGCCTTATGGATATAAATTTTTTAAGAACAAATTTTCCCAAATCTCTTAAGGGGGTAATGCTTGAAAAGTTCCTATGCAATCAATATATTGTCTCTTGTGTGTCTATCACTAATGAAAGCTAGTTAAGAGGGATTAATCAAGTTAGTTATAACTTGTTTTAACCTATTACCTAGTACCTTAGATATGATTTTATAAAATGTATTTCAACAGGATATTAGCCTATAGTCCCTCAATGTATTTTCCTTGCATAAATTGCTAGCATCATACATAATCTCAAAATGTTGACTCCAATTAATTAGTTGAATGATTGATGCCAAAGTCAAAAGTTCCTTTAACTTGTTAAAAGCTTCCTTGCATCCCTCATCAAATTCAAATGACACGTTCTTTTGTAACAAACCACAGAGATTTGTTGAAAATTAACCGAAGTTTTTGATAAACCTGAGATAAAACCTACATGGACAAGAAGAGAATGAACCTCCCTCACATTTGTGGGACAGGGTAAAATTAACACAATATCTACCTTTAGCTTTATCAATCTCAATTCCTTTAGATGAAATTACATATCCTAAAACTACTTCTTGTTCAACCATAAAATGACATTTTTTAGAATTCATAACAAGATTAGTTTTGATGCATGGTTCAAGTATGCAATTTAGATTATCTAGGTATACGTTAAATGAATCTCTACAAACGATAAAATCATCCATAAAAACCTGAATAATGTGTTTAACGTAATTGGAGAAAATACTTATCATGCATCTCTAAAAGGTAGCTAGGGCATTGCAAATTCCAAAATCCATTATTCTATAAGCAAATGTACTAAATGGGCATGTAAATGTTGTTTTCCCTTGATCTTCTGTGTGGTAACCCAATTTTCATATTGAGGGCTAGAGCATTAGTTGTCATTGAAATTCATGAATTTACATTTCATTCACATGCATATCATTAGCATACACAAACAAATGAAATATGAACTAGAATACATTACAAAGATAGCATATGCACTCAATTGCTTTATTCCAGCAGATGAAAAGTTTAAAATGTTTATTATGTGAATTGTAACATGTTTATACCTTGAATTTTAGATATGATTAAGTACAAGTAGTAAATTTTGAATTAATTGATATGATTGAAAAATTGAGGGATTATTGTATATTTGGTCTAGGAAAAATGCTAAGTAATAGGATAAATTAAATATGAAAATTTGGATGATTTATCCTATAATTGAGTGACATTTGGCATTGATCATTATGGGACAAATGGACTAGTAAATTGATGACAAATGGCACTATGTAACGGAAAAATGGCTGCTGTACTGAAATGACATGTGACCTAGCTTTAATGGTAACATATGGCAGCACCTATGCTTGATAAATGTTGAACATTCCATAAGACACATGGTTATTCAATTACATGACACCTAACATCTTAGTTGGTGAGTTTCTGCAGGACTAAGTTTAGTTTAGCTCACTTTCCCTTCTTTCTTCACACACACCATCGAAACCCTCACTTCTTTCATCTCCCTATGTACATTTCTGCTTATGTCCAATTGCTATACAAAAATCCATGTTTTACCCTCGCAAAGTTAAGTAAAAGATCAGCTTGAAATTGACCACTTGTTTTAGCCAAAATCCAACCAAGTTCTACCTTGAATGTGTGATGTTTCTGCTTGCTTAGAGTACAATATTGGCTTGATATTTTGAGCTGGAATTGGAGTTAAATGTATAAATAAATGATTAGTGTTTATAGAATGTTATGATAGAGAATTGATGATGATGAATTAGGATGAATTACATATGATGTTAATGATTAAAATGTGCTGGAATATTTTATATGGAGTGTTTTACGAAACATACATTTGTATTTTGGCTATAACTAGATCTGTGAATATCCAAATTGGATGAATTTCATTTAGAGTACACTAGAGAATTAGGGATACATTTTTCATGAAAGAATCGAATTTGGAATATGTCCTTAAAAGTCTTAAAATTTGACTTGAAGTTGAGAATTGTGTTCTATCGAAGTATGAAAATAGTCTGTAGCTTTTTATTTATAACTTGCATGATACTGAACCAAAATGAATGAAATTAATGTCATAAGACACTTAAGACATTGTGGACTATTTTATTAGGAGAAGTTGTTGTCTAAATACCTCATTTTTTAGGTCATAATGTCCATACAAATCTAACCCGAAATTTGCTTAAGAAAATCTAAAAAAATGTAGAACATATGATATGGAAAAATATGGAATACGTACTATTTTGGAGTTTATGAACAATCATGAATTGTTGAACTGTGTACTGATGTTATTGAAGTAAAAATTAAGGGGTCATCAACTGTACATTATAGAATTTTGATAATCACATATTTGATTAATGGATTTAGGATGAAAAAGAGGCAATGTGTTGGAATGGTATAAACTGGAGAATTTTCATTGAACATAAATCGGTATTTTGATTATATCTTAACCTATAAATTTCTAAATGAGTTGAATATTAATTAAGATTAAAGTAGATACATATGGCTACAACTTTCTTGAAGACGTCAAATTTTAATTCTATCTTTAAGAATTTCAAAATTTGGCATGAAAGTGAAGCTTAGGCTATAGCACTCCCAAGGAAAGAAATCATGTCCTGTTGTTGTCGAATAAATTGTATTGACGTAGGCTAAATCAGACAAAGGTGTATTAAGAAAAGTTGTATCTTATTCTTTTATCTTTCAATTGGTATAAAGTTTGTAATGTTTAGATATTGTAAGTGAGAGATATGAGTTGTACAATTAGACAACATGATCATGCACTAGCTAAATTTCAAATGTACTTAGTATACAATATTTTGAGCATAACTCATACAATAATGAACCAAATTGAATGATCTTAGACTCATTAGAAACTTAAGACAATGAGGAACATTTTTCTAGAATGAAGTGTTGCTAAATTACTCCATTTACCTTGTCTGAATACTTATGAAATGTTGACTTGAAAGTTTGTTTTTCAGAAAAAAAAATTTGAAATGATCAATGGGGTTATGATATTATACTCCAATTGTCTTATTAAGGTGTAAACCCTAAGTATAGATTAAGTTATGTGAGTTTTGAACTATGAATGATCATGTGCTATGGAAGATGGAAAATACCCCAGATTGTCATTAAACATGCATTGGACAGATTTTATATACATAGATGTGCATAAATGAATACTTATACCATTATGCAAAATTGTGATATGTGTAAATTTGTTTTGTGTGTAAATGTGTTTTGCATGATATAGAGGAGCATTTAGAGCTCTATCATCTAAACATTGCCGAGACTTCAAGAAAATAGCTATCTGGAGCAATTGGTGAGTAACCTAAATGGTCTCACTTAATAGTTGTTTGCCATAGATTCTGTACTAAACATGGAATGAACTGTTTGTACTGATTCTGGACATGAAGGTCCAAAGATTATGATTGATGAATGTGATATTAAAGTGTTCCTTGAATGTAAATTTGGTGAAATATGTGTTACTTAATATGTTTTTTTGAATGTCGGACTAAAGCCCAATGATATATGTATATGGGACTAAAAATGTGATTCAATGGGAATGAGATTGAAAATGGGAATGATTGAAAATATAATTGATTGAATATGAATAAGATGCTTTTGATACATGAATGCATGATCAGATAGTGATGGTTGTGATATGAGTTGCCACCAAAAATGAGCTTAAAGCTCTAAAATGTGGTATAGAACCAAAGGCTCGATATAACAATGAGCCCTGTATCCACAATAGGTAAGGGACAGTATCAATGAGCCTAGTATCCGCAATAGATACGGAATAATTTAGGTGCTCAATCACAACAACGTAATAATTGAAAGTTGGTCACATGAACATTGCATATACGTTTATTAAGTGTAATTGACTAATTGAATTGTGTTGTGAAAATGTACTTAAATAAGATTGGGATATGTGCATTAGATGACATTATATGTGGTGCAAATTGCTAAATGAAAAGCTGTGAATTAAGTGCTTATATGATTTGATATGTGGTACGAATACATCATTGAGTTTGCAAAACTCACCAAAATTGCAACATTGATATTTCAGGTTCAAGAGAGGACATTAAGGACAGACAGACTCTACGAAAAGACTAATTCTTGTACTTTTGTCAAGAAATGGCTCAAAGGTTAGTCAGCTAAGACTAAAGGATTAGTTAGTAGTTTATGTGCAAATCCTCTTTCAAGCAGTGTGTTATGTATAGGGATTTGACATTGTATATATTCAGATGGTTTTGTAATGTAAGTTTGGTTTTTATGAAATGAAATGAGGAATCCAGTTAGTTTTAAAATTTGGTGACTTTTCTGTATAATAGTTGATGCCATGATTAATTTGGATATGTGTTTGCTCTAACATGCCATTATTATAAATTATATACTGGAATGTCCACAGGGTGTCAGTATATAATTTATGGTAGTAGGGTGTTATATTTTGGTGTCAAAGTATAGGTGGCATCCATAAGGACATATAGAAATGTTAAACATGAAATATAGTGAGAAATGTGGATGATAATGGGAGTTATTGTTTATGATAGGTCATCCAACGTAGGTGATCAGGAAGGACACTCAGCTGACTTAGGATTGACAAGAGCCAGTAGAGAGTCTTCTGTACCTCGACCTGAGGGAATGACTCCAAGAGTTCTCGAGAAAAGGGAGACGAGGTACGATAGGCTACGAAAAGAGGGGGCTGTGGACTTCTACAAAAGTACAGTCCCTGCAGAGGCCAAGGGATGGTTAGAGGGGACTGAGCGAGTATTTGATTAGATGGACTGTGAGGCTGATGAGAGATTTGATTATACGGTTTCACAATTGCAAGGTCCAGCATATCAATGGTGGAATACTATTCCAGGCAGTACCATCAGGCCTTACAATCTGAATTGAGGTGACTTTCTAAGGGCTTGTAGGGAAAATTACATGCCCAAAATCTACCTAGTCAGAAAGATGAAGGAATTTAGGAATCTGAAACAGGGCAGAATGTTAGTAGCAGATTATGATAACAGATTTAATGAACTGATGGGTTATGCAACTGCCTTGATTCCTACTAAAGAAGACAAGTGCAGGAGATTTGAAGATGAGTTGAACATGGAGATTCAGACAAGTCTAGCTTTTACTAACTTGAGCAATTTCACTGAGCTTAGAGCAGCCTTGATCCAAATAGAGCAATTGTAAAGGTATAATCAGTCTGAGCAGAGATCAGAGTCTAAATAGAAGAGGCCTAATGAATTTCAGGACGGTTATAGCACAAAGTTGAGTAAGCTCCATAATAGACCATTTCGACCACCGGCTGGATCAAGACAATCAGTGTTTAGATAGAGGGGTAGTTTTGTATAGTTTGGCAGTGGAAGAGTTGCAATCTCAAGTCAGAGACCCAATTGTGAGCACTATAGGAAGAAGCACAGTAGTGAGTGCTAGAGATTGTCTGGAGCTTGCCTTACATACGACTCATTTGATCATCAGGTTAAGGATTGTCCTGCTACAATTGGAGCCCAGTCTAGTATGAGGGGGGATCAGTGAGTGAGACTACTGTTTAGCCAAGTCGAGCTAGTAAGATTGGACAGAAAGGTTGAGGTAGAGGCAGAGGCAGAGTGAGTTCTAGAAGTCCTTCTGTTAAGACTGAGGTTTGGAGCAATAGACCCTAATCTCAGGCTCAAGTATATGCTATGATTAGACAGGAGGCTCAGGACTCTCCGAATGTTGTTGCAGATGCATTGCTTATCTTTGATTATAAAGCATTTGAATTGTTAGATCCTGTATCTACGTATTTATTTATTGCACCACATCTGGTATGTAAGTTACATTATGATAGAGAGCAATTGAAATATGGATTGGAGGTGAGTACACCAATGGGTAGTACCATCATGAATGGGAAGTCTGCAAGAGATGTTTAATAAGAGCTGATCAAGCAGAATTGGAAATGGACTTGATTATATTACAGTTAAAGGAGATAGATGTCATTATAGGCATGGATTGGCTTGCTGCTCATAGGGCTATCATGAATTGCTACATTAAAGAGGTAGTATTGGAATCTCCAAATCAACCGAGAGCAGTTTTCAGAGGTATTAGTCAAGCAGTGCTAGCCATGCTGATCTCATTTATGAGTGCCTTGAGGTTGATGTAAGGTGGATGTGAGGCTTATCTGGCCCACATTATTGATACTAAAGCTGAGCAGAATATACATGACATTATTATTGTTAGGGAATTCCTGGATGTGTTTCCCACTGAATTGTCTGGTATACCTCCAAATTGGGAAACAGAGTTTACAATTGACTTAGTTCCAGGTGCTGCTCCTAGGTGCTGCTCCTATATCCATACCTCCATATAGGATGGCACCTATGGAACTAAAGGAGTTGAAGGCTCAACTACAAAAGTTGCTAGAAAATGGTTTTATTAGACCTAGTGTTTCACTTTGGGGAGCTCCAATTTTATTTGTAAAGAAGAAAAATGGAACCTTGAGATTGTGCATCAACTATAGGCAATTGAATTGGGTCAAAATAAAGAACAAGTACCTGTTGCCTAGAATTGATGACTTATTTGATCAATTACAAGGAGCTTAGGTGTTTACTAAGTTAGATTTGAGATCTGGGTACTATCAGTTGAAGATAGCAGAGGCTAATGTATCGAAGAGTGCATTCAAGAGTAGGTATAGGCATTTTGAGTTTTTAGTAATGCCATTCGGGTTAACTAATACACCAGCTACATATATGGCCTTGATGAATAAGGTGTTTCATCTCTATTTGGATAGATTTGTAATTGTGTTTATTAATGACGTACTTGTGTATTCAAAGAGCAAAGAAGAACATGATGAGCATCTGAAAGTGATTCTACAGATTATGAGGGAGAAACAAATGTATGCTAAATTCAGTAAGTGTGAATTTTGGCTAGATCAAGTAGTATTTTTAGGTCATATAGTATCTGGACAAGGCATGCAAGTAGATCCAATGAAGATAGAGGCAGTGTTGAATTGGGAAGCTATGAGGAATGTATCAAAAATCCGAAGCTTCCTAGGATTAGCTGGATATTACCAGAGGTTTATCGAGGGGCTCTCGTTAATTTCAGCCCCACTGACAAAACTTCTAAGGAAGAATGTCACCTTTAGATGGAGTTATGATTGTCAGGAGAGTTTTGAGGAGTTAAAACATCTGTTGACTACTGCACCGGTGTTAGTTATACTGTCAAGAACTGGTAGATATGTAGTATACAGTGATGCTTCGCATCAAGGATTGGGATGTGTATTGATGCAATCATCGAGACAACTAAGGTCTCAGGAGATTAACTATCCAGTACATGATTTAGAGCTAGCCATAGTTGTTTTTACTTTAAAGTTATGGAGACATTATCTATATGGAGAGACATTCTAGATATACACTGATCACAAAAGTTTGAGGTATCTGTTAAGTTAGAAAGAACTGAACATGAAACAGAGGAGATGGGTAGAGTTATTGAAAGATTATGACTGTACAACTGAATATCATCTGGAAAAGCTAATATGGTGGCTGATGCTTTGAGCAGAAAGTCAAATACTAATGTAGCTGAGATTCAGTTATCGACGTTACCAAACTTGATTCAATTGAGAGCTTTGAATGTGGAGTTGAATCTTGAGTATAATGAGGCATTAATAGCCACATTGAAACTGAGACCAATGTTACATGATAAAATAATAAGGGTTCAAAGCAAGGACCCTGGCATGGTGAAACTAATGGAGAAAGTTAAGATGAATCCGGAGTTTGAATTTGAATTGAGGGACGAAACATTATGGTTAAAACAAAGATTATGTATGCTTAATATGGATGATCTGAGGAAGGAAATCTTAAAAGAAGCTTATATGACCATTTATGCTATGCATCCTAGTACCACCAATATGTATAACAGACTGAAACAACATTTCTAGCAGCCTGGAATGAAAAAATAAGTAGCGGATTTTTTTTCTAAATGTATAACATAATAGCAGGTTAAGGTTGAACATCAGGCTCCAGTTGGTAAACTATATTTGTTGCCTATTCTGGAGTGGAAATAAGAACGAATCACCATGAATTTTATTATGGGTTTGCCTAAGACTCCGAGGCAAAATGATGCTATATGGGTTGCAGTGGATCGATTAACTGAGTCAGCCCATTTCTTACCAGAGAAGGAGAATAACTCACTAGACCAGTTACCTCGGAGGTATATGAATGAAGTGGTTAGATTACATAGGGTTCCAGTGTCCATTGTATTGGACAAGGATCCCAGATTTACTTTGAGATTCTGGAAGAGTTTACAGTTAGCTTTGGGTACAAAGTTGAACTTCAGTACTACATTTCATCCTCAAACAGATGGACAGAATGAGAGAACAATCTAGACTGTTGAGGATATGCTTGGAGTTTCAAGGAGCATGGGATCAATACATAGCATTGATTGAGTTTTCGTATAACAATCATTATCACAGTAGTATCAGGATGGCATCGTATGAGGCATTGTACTGCAGGAAGTGTCAATCACCTCTGTATTGGGATGAAGAGGGTTTGAGAATCATTGAAGGTCCGAAACTAATACAAGACACAGTGGATAAGGTGAAACTGATCAGAAGCCAAATTAAAGTGGCTCAGGATAGATAGAAAGCTATGTAGATCAGCTCAGAAGGGATATGGAATACAATGTGGGAGATAGAGTGTTTTTGAGAGTGTTGCCTTGGCGAGGAGTGCTGAGATTTGGTAAGAAGGGCAAGTTGAGCCCTAGGTATATTGGTCCTTATAAAATCCTTGAGAGGATAGGACCTTTGGCATACAAGTTAGCTCTGCCTAATGAGATGTCTCAATTACATAATGTGTTTCATATGAACATGTTAAGAAGACACAGATCGGATCCAACACATGTATTACTCGCTCAAGAAATTAAAGTCGCTAGTAATTTGAGTTATGTCGGAGAGCCAGTTTAGATAGTGGGATATCGAACAAAACAGTTAAGGAATCAAGAAATTCCTATGGTAAAAGTTCTATGGAGAAATCATTCAAATGAGGAAGCAACTTGGGAAACAAAGAAGTATACAAAAAAGCAATATCCCCACCTGTACAATCAATCAAGTAAGAATTTCGAGGATGAAATTTCTTAAGAAAGGAAGAATTATAGTAACCCGATTTTCATATTGAGGGCTAAAGCATTAGTTGTCATTGAAATTCATGAATTTACATTTCATTCGCATACACATCATTAGCATATACACACATGAAACATAGACTAGAATACATTACAAAGATAACATATGCACTCAATTGATTTATTCCAAGGTATGAAAAGTTTAAAATGTTCATTATGTGAATTGTAACATGTTTATGCCTTGAATTTTAGTATGACTGGGTACAAGTAGTAAATTTGGAATTAATTGATATAATTGAAAATTTGAGGGATTATAATGTATATTTGATCTAGGAAAAATGCTAAGCAATAGGATAAATTGATATATGAAAATTTGTCAGCCTATTATTGAGTGACATTTAGCATTTATCATTGTGGGACAAATAGACTAGCAAATTGATGAAAAATCACATTGTTTAATGTACAAATGGCTGTTGTACTTAAATGACATGTGACCTAGCTTTAATGGTAACATATGGCAGCATCTATGCTTGATAAGTGTTCAACATGCCATAAGACACATGGCTATTCAATTACATGACACCTAACATCTTAGTTGGTGAGTTTCTGCAAGACTAAGTTTAGTTTAGCTCACTTTCTCTTCTTCTTTCGTCACACACACCACCGAAACCCTCACTTCTTTCATCTCCCTATATACATTTATTCTTATGTTCAATTTCCAAATCTCAACCTTGGCGAGGAGTGCTGAGATTTGGTAAGAAGGGCAAGTTGAGCCCTAGGTATATTGGTCCTTATGAAATCCTTGAGAGGATAGGACCTTTGGCATACAAGTTAGCTCTGCCTGATGAGATGTCTCAATTACATAATGTGTTTCATATGAACATGTTAAGAAAACACAGATCGGATCCAACACATGTATTACTGGCTCAAGAAATTGAAGTCGCTAGTAATTTGAGTTATGTCGGAGAGCCAATTCAGATAGTGGGATATCGAACAAAACGGTTAAGGAATCAGGAAATTCCTATGGTAAAAGTTCTATGGAGAAATCATTCAAATGAGGAAGCAACTTGGGAAACAAAGAAGTATACAAAAAAGCAATATCCCCACCTGTACAATCAATCAAGTAAGAATTTCGAGGATGAAATTTCTTAAGAAAGGAAGAATTATAGTAACCCGATTTTCATATTGAGGGCTAAAGCATTAGTTGTCATTGAAATTCATGAATTTACATTTCATTCGCATACACATCATTAGCATATACACACATGAAACATAGACTAGAATACATTACAAAGATAACATATGCACTCAATTGATTTATTCCAAGGTATGAAAAGTTTAAAATGTTCATTATGTGAATTGTAACATGTTTATGCCTTGAATTTTAGTATGAATGGGTACAAGTAGTAAATTTGGAATTAATTGATATAATTGAAAAATTGAGGGATCATAATGTATATTTGATCTAGGAAAAATGCCAAGCAATAGGATAAATTGATATATGAAAATTTGTTAGCCTATTATTGAGTGACATATAGCATTTATCATTGTGGGACAAATAGACTAGCAAATTGATGAAAAATCACATTGTTTAATGTACAAATGGTTGTTGTACTTAAATGAAATGTGACCTAGCTTTAATGGTAACATATGGCAGCATCTATGCTTGATAAGTGTTCAACATGTCATAAGACACATGGCTATTCAATTACACGACACCTAACATCTTAGTTGGTGAGTTTCTGCAAGAATAAGTTTAGTTTAGCTCACTTTCTCTTCTTCTTTCTTCACACACACCACTTAAACCCTCACTTCTTTCATCTCCCTTTGTACATTTATTCTTATGTCCAATTTCTATACAAAAAATCCATGTTTTACCCTCACAAAGTTAAGTAAAAGATCAATTTGAAATTGCCCACATGTTCTAGCCAAAATCCAACCAAATCCTACCTTAAATGTGTGATGTTTCTGCTTGCTTGGTGTTGGACCCTGAAATTTTTCTTAGAACATTTCGAGCAGTACATAAGAAGTGTGGATAGGTTCATGTTTTGTTTTGGTGATTTTGGTAGTGAGAGACTATGAAATGGGCAGAATTAGGGTGAAAGAACACGTGTATATATCTACATGCGTGTATATTCTGTTATTGGTGATCATGATTAATTATAAACTCTAATATCTTTATAGATGATATGGAGTTGAAAATGAAGTGGAGAAGATGATCTTGGTATGAGTTATGATAAGGAAAGATTTAGAAACAAAAAAATGGTAATGATCTGGAAAATGTTCACTGAGTATGCTTCGGTCTAGTTGCCATAACTTTTTTTTAGTTATCCAAATGAGTGATTATTTGCTTGGATTACATAAGAAACATATGGATACATTTCTTATGAAGAAATGGAATTTCAATTCTGTCTCTAAGAGTCTCAAAATTTCATGAAGTTGAGAACTAGGTGTAGTACATTGGTGGATGAATGCAAAATTCACCTTTGTACTTAAGAGAAAAATATGATTAATCTAGGCTGAATTGGATGAAGTTGTCTTCTTATAAATTGTAGATTATTTTTCTAGCTTTCTAATGATATATAACATGAAATTTTTGGACATTGAAGTCGAAAGTTAGGATTTTTACAAGTGAAGATGTCTAGAAGTTTAGAGGTATCCTCTGGGTGACACCATCTTCCTCTGGGTGACGTCATCTTCTTCTGTAAATCAACTCCTTCTGTAAACAAACTTCTTTTGTGATGACGTCATCTTCTTCTAGGTAACATCATCTTCTTCTGTAAGGATGCATCGTCTGTGTTTTGTATCCTCTATGAACCAACTTCTTCTGTGATGACCTCATCTCCTCTGGGTGATGTCATCTCCTTCTATGTCGCTGTTCATGAACTTCGTCTATGTTACTGTTCATGACCTTCGTCTATGTTACTGTTCATAAACTTCGTCTATGTTGCTGTTCATGAACTTCTTCTATGTTACTGTTCATGAACTTTGTCTATGTTACTGTTCATGAACTTCTTCTATGTTACTGTTCATGAACTTCTTCTATGTTACCGTTCATGACCTTCTTCTATGTTATTATTCATGAGTTTCTTCTATGTTACTGTCCATGAGCTTCTTCTATGTTACTGTTCATGAACTTCGTCTATGTTACTGTTCATGAACTCCTTCTGTGATGACGTCATCATCTTCTATGTTTCTTTTGTGCTGACGTCATCTCCTTTTGTGTTTTGCTTCTTCTATGTTCGTCTATACCTATCTTCTATCCCATTGTTGACCCTTCAGAAGATAGAATTGACCTTTGAGATCTTCATGACAATTGTAGATCTTGGAATCCTATTTCAAACAATATAAAGAACATCTTGATCCAATTCCTATAGAGAAAGTTATGGCAATCGAAAAACATCATCTGTGTTCCCAAACTTCTTCTTGGTCACTGTTCATTGTATATCTTCTGTCCTATTTTTGACCCTTCAGAAGATAAAATTGACCTTTAAGCTCTTCATGAAGTTTGTGTATCTTGATTCCCTATTTTAAATCATGTAAAGAACAATTAAATCCGATCGCTATAGAAAAAGTTATGCTGAGAGGAAAACTTCTTCTGTGATGACGTCATCTTTTTCTATGTTTTTTATGTGCTGACGTCATCTTCTTCTGTGTTTTGCTTCTTCTCCGTACTATCTTCTGTTCGATATTTTACCCCTTCAAAGATAGAATCTGTCTTTGAAGTCTTCAAGACAGTTGTAGAGCTTGAATTTCTCTTTGAAATCATCCTAATATGATCTCAATACCACATCTCTAGTGGAAGTTATCTCATTTGTTCCGAGACAAGTTCAGTATGATTGAAGATAAAAATAGATTGGAGTCTTTTGGCTATAACTTTTTCTCTAGAAACCTAAATGACTTGATTCTTGAACCAGTAGACTCGTAAGATATTTATCTACATCTTCACTAAAAATCATAGCTATGTGAAATAAAGTAAGAAAGATTTAGTGAAAAACGTGGGGTGGGTACAGTGTGTGTACTCTTAAATAATATGAACTGGTGTTATTCCACTGAACATACTTCAGTATTTTGATGATTTC
>JANZXR010337825.1:0-25293 GCA_027575705.1 Erythroxylum echinodendron | reverse complement strand
CTGCCCGCTTATGACATATGAGCTCCGAAAAAGGACTCATTCTGTTCATGGTGTAAACTTCGGTTTCTCCATTCTGTTTCCATGGAACCCTTGAACCATTTATTATGCATTTGCATTTTAATGTGTTTGGTATGATGAATGCATACATGATTTGAAATATTGTAAATTTTGACAAGTAAAATGGTTTCAAAAGTTTTTGCTTATTCTTCGTTATAAACTTGTTACCCACGAGCTTTTAAGCTCACCCCCCTTCCATCCCATCTTCAGGTGAAGATAATGAGATCGAGTGATAAAGAGGGTCAACACATCACTTCAAGTTGCATATTTTTGTATTTCAAGCTAGATTTTGTAACAATGAGGATTTTAGTTACATTTTGATTATTATTAGTTCAAGAATCTTATGTATTTAGGATTATGAGATATGGATGTATTGTGGTTTGAAATGCCTTTATGGCTTTGTGAAAACTCTTATCTTTTGACGTTAATGAATTATAAATTATGTATGGATGAATTTGAGTGGACATATGAATTGACGTATGGATAAGATTGAGTTGAAATTAGGTATACTTGAAAAAGCTATCGATTAGAGATGATGAATTTTTGAATAAGAATTTTGGTTACATAAAAATAAGATATGTTATGGTATAAAAGCATGAAAATGAATTAATAATGGTTAATGTTTTTCATTGGATTACGCCCACGTTATATGATTCCAAATAGTTGGCGAATAAGGGTTCTTTGAAATAACCCTACAGCGTAATAAGCTCACGTTTTATGACCTCTGAGTTGGACTCCAAAAACGGGGTCCAATATAGGTGATCAACAAGTTAGCTTTAATATGTATGAAGCTATGAAACACCCCCATGAGGACTATTCGCTTTTAGAAGTGAACATATTGGATGTTATGGTTGATGATGCTTATATTGAATTTGAACGGGCGATGAACCCATTAGCTGATGATTCCTTGGAGGAAGTGCTTTCTGTTGATGTTTCAAGTGGACTGTGGAGTGAGGATGATAGCACGGAATTGGAAAGTGGCCGAGTCACCTCACCACATAATGACTATGAGCAAAACGTCCCACAGGAGCTGAAGGACCCACCTTAAACACCTAGTTGTTTCCCTTCTTTCACTTACAATGTACTTCTGCATGTTAATTAAAAATGAGATGACATTGTTATGCATGAGTATGTTAGCTAATTCTGGGGTAGGAACTTAATTAGTAAGATTAGGTTTAGTTTTTAATAGGATTTAGTTCTAGTTGTTTTGTTTCAATAATTCATCCTCCCTTTTGAATTTTACATTTTAGAGAAAGCATGTCACATCTCTCATGATCAAGAAAATTGGTGTAGATGGTGGGTTGAATGTTGTGTTGAAGTGGTTAAGGACCTGTAAATGAGATGAGTATCCCTTAGAATTTTTCATGTCTTTTCTCTTTTTGTGCTTCGAGAAATCTATGCAGCGGTATGGTACTTTCACTGTAGCATGAATTGATTATTTTGTCGCGACAAGCCTATCAGTCACTGCGGCATAACGCCTCTCAAGCACCTTCGCCATGGCATGAAGCACTTTTTCACCATAATGAACAGTGGTATGTAGTCTTGCCGCGGCATGACTTAATTCTTTTTCAGCAACGAATGCCTTCGTCATGGCGAAAGACCCTTCTGTGCAAAACTTTCCTTGTGAAATTCCTCTTTTGCCCTTATTGTCCTTTTGATCTTTCGTATGCTCTTTGTCTTTTTCGTCATTTCACCCCTCCCTCCTTCTACACCTACCGACCCCTTCTTTCCCTCTCATTTTAATCAATTACATTCCAAGTACGCCACGGCAAATCCAAGCTACCAAGTGATCTCTTTTCGTTATGTCACTCTTCCTTCCACCAGTCCTCACGCGTTGTTTGTGCTCGTTTCCTTCTCGCCTTTCTTCATAAGTATCCTCTTTTTCATTTCGTCTCCCTTCTTTTAAGTTTCTGTCGATTACGGTTTTTCTGCGGCGTGGAAGATTGGCATGCTTCGCCATGACGACAGACCTGTTTCGCCGCGACAAAGTTCCAGATTTTGATGTTTTAGTGAATTTGTCTAATCCTTGTATTTATTTTTCTTGTTTTCTACAGGAAAATGCCTCGAACCAAGAATGCTTCCTGCCGATCTTCTACCTCTTCATCCGATTTCTCCCTTTCCTCTTACTTCACCCAATCCTCCCATCCATCCCACTCCTCAGCTCCTCCTCAGCCAACTGATCCTGTATATACTGCCTTAGTTGAGAAGATCGACGTTAGGCCGATCTTTAAGGAGCGTTCCTTTCCCTTGACCCCACATAATAATCCTTTTGTCCACCAAATCATTAATTCTCAGTTCACAGGATTAGTTCGCCCCAGGGATCAGGGAAATGACAAATTTATCCATCATTTCTACACCTATGCCTGCCATCATGACACCCTAGAAATTAATTTCCGAGATGTCACTATCCCTACCCCTTTCATCGCCGCCTCTATTCGTGAGCATTACGACATGCCCCCTATACTCCGTTGCCACTATGAGCAGCTTATCCACCACTACCCCTAAGACGATGTCCTGCATACCCTGTGTCTTGAGGGTGCCACTTGGCATCAACCTCGAATCTATCAACGCTATCTTAAGCGTTCTGACCTCCGCCTTGAGGCTCATCCTTGGCTCCACCTCATTTGCAACAACATCCTCCCTACCTCCCACCTGGCATACATCGATAAACAACAAGCCCTTTATTTATATCTATTTATGACTGGTCGCCCGATCGATATAGCCACCGCCATTACCTCTGCCCTTCGTGATTCCATCACCACAGCAAAACTCAACCATTCCACCCATTCCATCATCTTTCCTCACCTCATTACTGACATATTCCAGGCCCATCACGTCTCGGAATATGATAATGATAGCTATTTTGACCCGACACATTTGTTTAGGTATGTGCACCTAAAACAACCCCACTTACATCCTCCTCCTCGATACCCTCCACCCCCACCCCCTCCTGAGCCTACCTCCATCCTTGATGTTGTTGCTTCCCATTCTGAGGCCTTGCTTTGCAAGGACACTCCGCCCACTCTTGCACTTGTTGATCTGATTACTTTATAGGCACTCACCTGCCGAGTGATTGCTTTGTAAGAGACCCTTCTCTAGGTGGCAACCCGACAGGAGTAAGATTGCCGATTTTGCCAGTGGATGGACGCTTTGATTGTTGAGCACCTGCATTTTCCACTTCCTTCCGAGGAAGATGACCCTATTGACGGTGCTGGCACATCAGGGGCAGACCCTTTGGATGTTACGGAGGATTCTAAGAGAGATTAATTCGAGTGCATTTTTTGTATTTTCTTTTTGTTGTAATTTTTTATTTTAGTTCATTAGTGGGATACTCAGATCCTTTTGTACAGTCCGACCTTTTGCAACCCATTAATATATAAATTTCTTTTTCTCCTGCCACTTTATTCTTATGGAACTTTCAATATCTGTCACTTGTTCATTGAGGACAATATGTTATTTAAGTGTGGGGAAGCTTTTCTCATCTTGTATCTCTTATTTGTGCTCCATTTTGGCCATTTATATGTTTGTGTTTGACAATGATGTATACTATTGACTGTGAAATTGGCTTTTTGCCATTTTTTGTCGCAGCATACTGTGCCTTCACCACGGCCAAAAACTCATTTCTCGCTGCGGCGAGCTTTCCTATCGCCGCAGCAATAATTGCTTGATACGTTTGCAGCGACGAGCTAATTTTTCACCATGGCGTCACACTGTTGCCAGACCAATTTATTTTAAGAAATTTTCCTCAATTTAGAATTCTCCCTCATTCGACTCATGCACTGCTGTTTGTTAAAGAATTAAAAAGTTTTAAAGTGATTCTTGATTTTTTTTTAAATACTTACCATTCTTTAAATGATAGTCGGATTTAACTAATTTTATTTTCAATGTTTTCAACACAAAGTAAATGAAGGCATGCTGATAAAGTAGCACTTTATGTTTTTAAGACTTGAGATTGTTCATGGTGATATTACCCTTGTTGGAAGGATATTTGGCCCTAAATTTTTCAATTCTTGTGTGCATATGCTTATTTCATATCTCTCTATAGCTTGTTTCAATTCTTAATCAAAGCTTTATGAACTAGAATTTTGTTAATATGATAGACACGTTCTTTCACAAACCCTTTGACCCAAACACGATCCTATAAAAACTTATCCATTATTAGCCCCTTGAGCCATTATTTTTTTAGTACATGTTCACATCTTTATATGGTGTCAATAGGTTGTTTTGTATTTTCTTCTAGTTAAAAAAAGTGTTCTACTTGTGTGTTCTAAAGAAAGAAAAAGAGAAAAATATATTTAAAAAAAGAGAGAGAAGCAACAAATATATTTATATATATATGCGTTGTATTTATGTTGTTAAAAAAAGTATCATTTGTGTAAATATTGTCTTATGGTTGACATCTATTTTATAATTATAGTGCATGTACTCATTCTTTTTCTTCCTTCGTCCATCCCATCCATTTCATATAGCCTTCCATTCATTACAACCTTGAAAAGTCCTCTTGATTTTCAAAATTATAGTTCTTGAAGTGGAGAAGTAGGACTATTACAAGCTTATGGTAGAGAATGGACTAAGCGGATTTTATAGTGAAAATATCCCTAACCACAAGTGAGATGTGAGCAAACACTTTACCTTGAGTGAAATATCTTTTCCTCAATCTCTTGGATTAAACTCTTATAGTGTTTATTTTCTTGGCACTCTTTCACTTTGCTTTGGTTGATCTCTAAAAAAGTGATTTTTACCAATTTCCTATTATTGTTTTAAGCATGGTAAGAACTTTTTGTTTACACTTATGTCTCTTTGAATCTTATAAACTTTGTCTAGGAGTACAAAGGTTTAAGTGTAGGGGAATTTGATTGGACTGAAGTTTATTTTCTAAATTGGCAACACTTTCATGGCCTATATTATACTTTTTTATTCCTAATTCTTGATTTTATGCTTAAATTAATCCTTGAGTGTGCACTTTTATTTTATGCAATTTGATAGTTAAAATTGTCACAATTGGTATTAATTGCATTTCTTAATTTTTCTAAGAACAATTGATAGTACAAATTGCTATTTTTGATTGTAGGATCCTCAAGGAGAAGGGAGTCAATATGCTGAATTGAAGTCAATAGGAGATCATAGCCTTCGAGAAAAGTTCGTTGCGATGAGCCCATCTGTCGCCGTGGAAAAGAACAAAGAATCAGGCAAAACTTTCGGGAAAAGTTCACCGCAGTGAATATTAGTTCTCTCGCCACGGCGAAGGTTCTAGAAAACACGCAACGCCATGGTGAGCTTACCTATCGCCGTGGCGAAATGTCAAAAACTTGAACATATTTGGAAAAAATCTCTCACTGTTTTGACCCGACTCGTGACCCAACATTTAAAGACATGCCAAATTAGGTTATGCAAAGAACATTATTTTATAGATATTTGTTAGAGAGACGACACTTTTAACACATACACTTCATCCCTCACTCTTGACCTTCATCTATCACCCATTTTTCACTTCTCATCGTCGCTCTCATCATTTGGTTGCTGCTGCCATGGATGTTGTCAGTGTATCTACAGTTGTGAGTGCTCCCGGAGTGATGCTTGGCTAAACACCATTTCCTCTTGAAGATGTAACAATGGCTTGAGTTCGATGGGCTTCAAAAGGGAGTAGTTTTACATTGTCATATTTAACTACATTTTTCTAACCTCTTGAGTTAGGATTTATGCTTTGTAGTTATTCTTTTCTTGATTAGAGTTTAATCAAGAGTTGAACAATATATTTTGTTATGGATTTGTTTATGTAGAACTTGGATGCTCAATATATGAAGTTTCATATATGTCTTTTTGGTGATTGTGTTAATTCTCTTTTATCTTCCTAGTTGTGTTTGATATTGAGATTATGCTTGATCCAAATTGACCACTTACATTAACTTGCCCATTACACACTCTAAGACATATTCAACAAGGTTTTAAGAAATGGAGTTCATTGATTAAAGCCCTAGACTTAAAGAGTTATTTAAGGTTTATCATTCAAAAACTTTGTGAATTTCACTCCCAAAAAATTTGTTTTGAACCATGATAGCCAAAGCTCATTTTCAAGAGGATTTTATCACATTTGATCATCGTTTGAGTTTTCACTTTTCATTTCCCAAAAGTCCAAAAACACCCTTTTATGCACTTTTCTTTCATTTAGTTCAATTCATTTAGTCTAATCAAAACAATCCAAAGCCCCACTCTTAACTAATTTAGTTTGCATTTCATGACAATTAGGCTAGCTTAGATCGTTTGCTCTACGTTCCGATTAAGTGA
The DNA here is from genome assembly GCA_027575705.1 of Erythroxylum echinodendron. Lineage (NCBI taxonomy): Eukaryota > Viridiplantae > Streptophyta > Magnoliopsida > Malpighiales > Erythroxylaceae > Erythroxylum > Erythroxylum echinodendron. The sequence goes on along the minus strand of JANZXR010337825.1, from coordinate 18,951 downwards.
GACAACCCAGGGTTGCACTCTATATTGCAATCCTTAGAATTAAATTTTTGATTCGGTTTCCAAGGGAGTGATCCAAAGACTCAACCACATATCGATCAAGCAACTTCAACGAACCATCACCTGTTTCAAGATCACACAGACAAATATCATATAAAAACTAGAACATAATCATTCAACAGCTTACTTTAATAGCCACTAAGGGTTAAAAAAAGCAATAAATACATTAAACTAGCTATGAAGCAAGACTCATATTGCGTTATATTGGTAGTTGTACTTTGGGATGCTTAAGTTGCTATTGCGTTAGTATTGGGAGGTTGTAACACTTAACATTGACCCTCACCCATTTATGAAGTATAAACAACCAATTATGTAAATATTATCATCTTCCTTATAATTACATATAAGTAGTATAAATATGAATTTAAATGACTTATTGTAAAGTAAGTATTCCCAGTAACTTCCCCAAATGTTACTCCGAAGCTCTACGTGCCTATAAAAACAAAAATAATTATAATTTTATATAAGTTAAAAAAACTTAAATTTTATACTTAAAATTAGCTAAACATTTTCGTCTCTCTTTGTAATATAAAAGATGAAATGTTTGATCCTGCATATACTAATTATGTCGGTCTACCTACTTGATCGCTACAAATACTGGATGAAAGGGGTTCAGCAAATACTGATTTTAGTGGCCTTCCTATTTTTCACTGCATTAGACGCATTGAAGATAAACATAAATTTAATAATGTTTGATGAATAACAACACATTTATTACAGAACTAAAATATGTACTTTAACAATTTCAAGTTGCCTTAGAGGTTGAATATTATTTTTGCATCCTCTTATATTGTGACCAATTTAATGGCAATGATGGCATCTTATAGCTACTCCAACCTTGCTCAATTTGTTGGGATTTCCAGGTTCTTCAATATGATCCTTTTTTATTTCTTTTTTCAGTCTTCCAGGCATCTTTTTGATCAGTGGAGGTAATATTAGGATAATATTTTCACTCTTTGGCCATAATTTAGGACCACTAATGGGTTCCATAGCAAACTATAACTCTTTAAATAAGTATCATGCTTATAACATGGATTGAAATAAGCACCGATATCCTCCCTCTGATAAGATATACAAGCCTTATCATGTTTACATGGAATCCTGATTAGATCCTATAGCCTAAATTGAAAAGTTCTTACTTGCAAGTCAATGTTGTACTTGTCCGTAAAAATAGTGACTTCAAATTTCAAATTCCCATTTGTCCTAAGCATACAATGTCTTACATCCCATTGTGCTTCCTCTATTTTCTTCCTGACTTTAGGACGTATCTCATCACTGCACTTCATCATCATATCCCTTTTTTATGTATTTGAGTCATTAAAGAAACTCAAATGTCTTCTAAGATACTAATCAAGCTTTTGGTATGAGCTTTACAAATGAATCCATTAAACATCTCTGAAATATTGTTATGTACTATTTCACATTTCAGTCTTGTGCTCAAAAAGGCCTTCAAAAATTTCTATGAAGTCCTACTTTTAACATCCTCATAAGCCTTCATTAAGAAATTCTTCAACTCCTCAATTACCTCATCAAAATCAACTAGCGTTGTGCAATTCACCGCTTTCTAAAATAAAGTACTATATGTGTGCCCTTTATGAACACTAGACCAGTTTGCATAAATATGATGGGCACATTTTTTATGTTTAGCTTCTAGAAACAAATTCCTTAATGCTTTCACTAAACCCTATAAACAAATAGTTACATTAATTAATAAAGTGTTGATCATATAAAGAAATGAACATCAGATATATGGATATTTGAAGTTTATCTTCTCTTGATCTCTTACAAAATTCCATGAATTTCCACTTATGTGGAGATCTTTAGCAAGAATATTCAAAAATGAATTCTATGATTGGTAATTTTCTCCCTCAACCATTGTCCAACAATAGATTATAATGCACACCAAGGAAAGTCTTCAAAAAACATCCATCTAACCCAATAATCTTCTTGCATCCACCAAGAAAACTATACTTTAAAGCATTAAAACTCACATAAAATCTTTTGAACATTAGTTTGTTGGCATATTCATTAAAATCACATTCAATAATAAACTTTCCATCTTTGTCAGCCTGTCTTAACTCATATCTATAAGACCATAATTTTATATAATGACCTTCTATTAATCCTCAAAAATTGCTTCCCACTTAACTCTATAACATTGAAATTTAGTGAACTTTAATGCATATTTGCATTGCAGATCATCCATCATTTCACTAATAGGCTAATTTGGGTTCCTCTGAAACTTGTGTATGAATTCATTTGCAATCCATTTCTTGCTAGCTTGTTTATTCTTCTATACTTTACTATAGTTATGAGTGTTTTGACTCTATTCATAACAAATGTTTTCTCATTTCCAATCCAGATAGCATACACCCGAAAAGGACAATGTGCAACACAAAATGCTTCCATTCGTACACAAGATTTTGCCATTGAGACATTATACCCATTTCTAATTGCATACTTCCTTATAGCTTCCCTCAACTACTTCTTATCCTTGAACTCATTCCAATTTCAAACTTAAAATCTATCATTTCAACTTTTACATTAAAACTAATGTATTTCTTCTTTAGTATCAATGTTTCATCATCACTAGGAACTGGTGATTAAATTTCATCATCACTGTCATCATAATCATTATTTCCATAATGCAATTTTCCTTTTGCTCTTCCTGTATCTTTTAAATGATCACCAACTTCATTGAAATTCTTTTCACTTCCATCAACATCATCGATAATATTGTCAAATTCAAACCCACTTTGCAAAGTCATCGCACACCTCCTCTCATTTGTTCTACCAATAACATATTCTTCATCATCAGTTCTAAAGAACTCCTTATCAACTAAATCATCAACAGAATCACTATCATGCATAACAGTGAAGTCCTCATCTTTCTCAACTAGGAGCAACCCTTTATCTTGCTTCAATTCATGATCAGATTCTGACTCCTCACCATATGTCATAGGATTCTCATAACAATGATTATAGTAAATTTCAACATTCTAAAAATTCAATTCTTCCATTTTTGGAGCATAGCCAACATATCCTTATCATGTTTTAGGTTTCACTCCATCATGCTTCTAATGGAATCATATGAAAATTTTTAAAACATAGAGATTACTCTATGTCCTTTAACTTCAGAAATCCCTTTTAAAACTAGCATATTTAGTTCATCAACACCCATATCCTTTTTATTTTTAATCTTACCCCTAATATATTTATTTTCCTACTTTTCTAACACTCCACCATAATGAAATTCAAAATTTACCAACATCTACAAAGGGAAAGTGTGACTAAATACAAAATGATAAATATTTCAAAAAGAAAAAAAGAAGCAACAATTAAAATGAGCAACAACTAAGAAGAAAAAGAGAAGCGATAACTAAGATGAGCAATTCCATGTTCTCTCTTTTGATTTGGATTAATTCTTCAAGGCTATATATTAATTAGATTCTTTATTAATAAAATTAGAATGCTTACTATCAAATAAATATTAAGATTATTATCCCATCAAAATTATGTTTAACATGAATTTCTAGATGAGAAATTTGACTATTGACCCAAAAAGTAGATCATTAAACAACATCACTTCTTGTAAAAAAACCTAATTAGGAAAAAACAGATGATTCACTTCTTTCCCATTAACTAACATTTACAAGTACATTTATTTTATGCTAAAGTGGTGTCTGAGATGTCCTTGACATCATATTATAGATGAGGAAATTTTTGTAATTTTATGAGTAGATGGATGTGTATCTCTAAAATATTCTAATAACTATGCTTAACTTCAACATATCTTGAATAACCTCTAGCATTTCAAAGTGCTTCCAGGTTCAGACATTCCATATAAGGATTCTGAACCATAAGTAACAACAAACACTATGTAGGGTTTAAGCAGCAAAGTAACACCATTTACAAATCTTCTACATATCTAAACTACTAACTAATTTGTACTGAAAGCTATGCAAATACACTAGGTTTGCTACATTTTTAACTAACAAATGAACATCCTAAGTTAATGTTTGCTACATTTTGTACTAACAAGTTGCCTGATTAGATATCAAGCAATACACTACAGAAGTTACTAAGTACTCTTTTGACAAAATAAAATTAAAAGCAATATAATATACAAGAAACCATTAAGCTTACATATACATAGAAAAAATTCCTACTTAACTTTTCTGACATATATTTCACCCACATTTTCAGATGCAAGGAGATAAGTAAAAGGCCAATATGATTACATCAAAATAATATAACCGTTAACACTTGGTGTCTTAATTTCTAAGCCATAAATAGCAAAGTGCACAGAAAGAGGCTAGTATGATTACATTATAATAATACACCTATATTTTTAGATGCCAAGGAGCTTCATAAAAGGCTAGTACTACATCAAAATAATACAAACTGAAATGTTTAAACTGACTTAGGCACCAGAAACATACCTTTTCAGATTTCCTAAAGGTTTTTCAGAATACTTCACAACTTAGCAGCCTCACCTACCGAAACCATCATAATTAAGTCATTATAAGGATATACCACTTAAAAAAGAATGTATCCACAGCATACAAATAAGAAACTACACTCAATATTTTAAGAGAAACAATGGTATTCAAATAGGGTAAGAGGCAATAAAAGAAAACAACAAACACCCTATCATGAACTTCACTTAACAGGCAACCTTTGAAGCATGCACCTATGAAGCTACTCTTGAATCAAATATTAACTATAAGGAAACAAAATGAAATATCCCTATTAAGTAGTAATCAAATATAATAGCATAACCATTTCATAATTGAAATTTGACTTATGTCATATTATATTGCAATATTAAGCAAGTTATGCTCACTTTAAGTTGGCTTTGAAGCCTCAAGGTCATGCATTTAAAGCATAGAACAAGCACCCCCAATATCTATTAGAGCTATTATTTCCAACACTAACAAACTCCTCACAAAGAAGCTAGTGTCTTTCTTCCTAAAACTGTTAGGCACGTAAATTAAAGGAAAACCTTTTATAGAAGCACAATATGATTTGGGAACAAAAGACCTTGAGATCATTGCATAAATGAACAAATATCAAATTCCAATTTCAAACCCTAGTACAACAACATACCATTTCATAAATATTCCATAAAAAGGAAATCAAGAACAAACAATAATAGAGAGCTAGAGGACCAATGGAACCCTAGTCGGTGCCACAGGAAGTTTAGCTACGAAAGTCACAATTTCAGAAAATTTTAGTTTTCACCTAATAACGAAATCACTCTCTTATGAAGACCCATGCATGAAATCATAAAGAACATTTGTTGGTTTGGTGGAGCAATCAACTTTGTGATAAAAGAAGCACCTACGCACAAATTCACTCTCTTATAAACATTGGGGGATTTTAGGTTACAGATTAGGGATTTTATTTTGGAATTTTTAGGGTGATTGACAGTGAAGAGAGTGAGATATGAGATTAATTGAAACGATTTCATTTTACTATACTAAGAAACGACGTCATTTCACTAATCAAATAATCTTCTCCTAATGAAGCTGATGTGTCCGATTAGTGAGGTCATTGAAATACAGCAGTGCCACATCAACAAATATAACGGTAAGACTAACGTCGGGTTAAAATTGAAAAAATTGAAAGTTTAGGTATTTTGTTGCTACTTTTTAAAATTCGGGCTATAATTAAAATTTTAAGGAAATTTTGGGCCTTTTTTTGGTAATTAACCTTTGGAGAATAAGATGAAGGAGTTATGTTTGGACGTTAGACCAGGGCATATTAAGGTTGGAATAAGTATGGATTGATATTAGAATAGGGTATTCCAAAATGAACTTGGTTTGTTTCACAATAGAGATTAATGTCATCTAAATTCAAGTAATTCTACAATTAGAATAATGCAACCTTTATTACGAATAACTTTATTCCAAACATCATTTAAAAGAGCTTTAAATTAAAAATTAATTCCAAAATTATATTGATTATTTTTCTTGATTTGGTTAAGATTAATAATTAAATTGATTCTTAATTAAAATTTAGAAAAGATGTTTTTAGAATAAAATTAATTATATTCCAATTAGATTGGAATTAACTAATTAGATTCCTTAAAATTAAAAAAGTGTTTTCTTAAATAACTAAGAATGACGTTTCTTAGTTAAATTTATTTATTTTAATTTGATTGAGATAAATTTAATTTATAAATTTACTATTTTATTTAAAGAATTATTATTTTATTAATTTATTTTTTATTTATGAATAATAAATTTCTTGATTTATTATAAAATTTATTTTTCTTGATTAAATTTGAAAAAAAAATCATTTATTAATTGAGAAAAATGAGCTCTTAATATTTTAAAAATATTTTTGGAAAAGATTTTCTTATTAATTGATAAATTATTCTCTCAATAAATAACGAAAGGAATTTCTTATTTATTTTAAATTTTTTCATTTAATTTTAAAAGTGGTTTCCTTTAATATAGAAAATAGATTTCTAATTAAGGAAGTGTAATTTTAAATTAGATTAGAAATAGTTCTCTAATTGATTATAATCTCTTAATATAAATTTGAAAAGAGAAAATTGTCATCTAATTTAAAATTATTTTCAATTAAATTTTAAATAATGGGGTTAAAATGAATGAAAATAGTTTCCAATTGAATTTGAAAATTGTTTTCAAATAAACTCAAATTTTTTTGGGAATAGGAATTCAATATATTTAGAAATTAATGGATTTAATATAATTTCATTATCCAAATAGTTGAAAAATATTATTTTAGATTATGAAGATCAATTACTAAAATCAAACTTATGTTTTTATGCATATAATTTGATTATATATGCATAAATTGCATGCTTTATTTATATGTGTGATATACTTAAATATTGGATGCATGTTGAATTACATGTTTTATATGTATGATATTATTACATGTACATTTGTGTTTGATGAGACTAATAAAATTAAATCACTCCTTAAAATATTAAGTATATGTTTTGAACATGATTATTAACTACTATTACTATAAGAATAAACTAGAGTTTTGTATATTCTTAGGTTTATTAAGTAAACATGAGGTCGCTTTAACTCAAATATATTTAGTCTTATAATAATGGGTCTTATTTAACTAAATTTGTGTGATTTGGATGAGTAAACTTATGATCTTATGAATTCAGAGGTAGGATTAGAAATAACATATAAGAATATTTAACAAGAGTAGTCACCTAACAGATTTTGGAGGCATAAGATATGTGAATGATAAAGTTGTTATCTACCTAAATTGTGGATTTGTTGAGCAAACTCCAAATCAACTAAATTTCAGTGAAACCCTAGACCATTAGAAAGATTAGAGTAATCTTTTCAAATAGTAGGAAGGGTTATTATTTCAAATAAAATAGTAGGAGTAACTAAATAAATAATTAAAATCCTGATCTTTTTTTATCGTCATGACATATAACTAATGACTTGCTTTTTTACATTTATATTTCATTATTAATCAAATTTTCTTTTGTTTAATATATTTGATACTAAATTAGTTAACCAACTTTCTTCGACATTGGTTATGATTGAGAAGAATTCTTAAAGTTAGGTAGAAAAATTGTATATCCATTATGCAATATTGTTATTAATCTTTATTGAGGATTTGGTGACAAAGCTTTAAAAGAAAGATATCTCAAAATCTTATAAATGAAAAATGTAATAATATTTTGAGTTAACTAATATCTTATAAACTTTAATGACAATATCGAAGATGTATGTCAACACTATAATAGCATAATTCAATAGGTCGTATAGAATAGAGTTAAAAGGTAGAGTACTTTAATTGAATTGTTTCACTCAATTTAGCCTACTAAAATAATAAACATGAATTACAATTTAAGGCATTTTCTATAGAATGATAATACTTGTCATTAAAAGAAAAATAATTCTATGAATTTTCTTGCCTATAATTGATATGATAAAGAGCATATATATTTCTAATTCATGCTTTTGAGTATTTGATATTGGATTTAGATTTAAAATTATTATAATGTTCAAGATATGATAAGAAATAGATTGTTAAGTAAAAGTAGTTTATTCAAGTTCATACAAATAGTTTGTATGCATTGGATCAAAGGGAGACTTATGCTTAACATAAGTGGCAAGAATACAAAGTTGCATAATTGAGACTATCCTTTATCCCATGTAGGTTAAATAAACATAACAAGAATGATATGTTACATTTAAGGATAGTTGTATCTTTTTAATTATAAATCATATGAAACTTGGTATGTTAAAGGATAACTAAATTAACTTTCGGTGAAAGGATGATGATGATGATATTGAATTATTAAAATTTATACATGTGATGCTTGGGATAAAATAACAATTCATAAAAGGACAATAGTTTCATTGTATTAAATGTGATATTGACTTTATATGATGTAATCATATGCATTAAATAAAATATTGATTTAAATTGTTTGAAAATTAAAATTATTTGAACCTAGGTAGAAACTAAGTATTAAGAATGCATAAGCGCTTTGATGAGATTGATATGGGGAGACTTAAAAATTTTTATTACCTATAAGGAATCAGGTTCTCTAATAAACACCTTTACAATTAAATTCCATAAGAATGTGCATTTTTTAAGGATAAATTTGCTATATTTATTTCTTTTATAGCTCTTCTTACTACTACAACTTGCCTATAGTAGTTTCAATAAAGTCAATTAGCAAGATTTCTTATTAGATATAAAATGGTATGTCTTTAAAAGAGTCAAAGTTAATTATTTGGAGCTGTGAAGCTTAGTTAAAGTATATATTATCCAATGATTTTAAAACTAAATTGGATAATAGAAGGTTATAAGATATCCAAAATGTTAGATATAATATTACATATCTTTTTTGAACAAAATGTTTGTTTCAATGAATACTTGTAGGGAAATAGTTCCTAAGATAAGAAAAGTTTAAATATCATAATAATAAATTTAATTGGAACTAATTCTTTTTTTTTATACATTTCATATGTAGTTGAAAGACTACGAGACATTGAAAGATTAACCTTTATGATGAATTCAAAGAGTTTATTTTAGAGATGACTATTAATTTATCATATCTAAAAGAAGGTTAGTATGAGCATATTTATCCTCGTCAATCAAAATATATAAAAACATATTACTTACAGACAACTATAATTCATTTCAATTATTGAAAATATAATTGTCCAAGAACAACTCTTATTAGTTGTGAAAAAGATAGCAACTTAATTATGAGAGTTAGAACAATAAAGATAGATATGGAAGTTGCTTACCCATACTTGTCCAAGTATATAGATAATGTACTACAGGTTTTAAGTAACTGAGATCTCTAATACTTATGAAGTATTAAAGATATTCGAATTCTATGTATGAGTTGATATTTGAGGCATATTTTACTTAGAATAATATTATTTTGAGACTAGAAATATTCTAATATAGCATAACTTACTAATCAAGAAAAAATATTTTTTTCCTTTAGTGGAAATGATTAATTAGATTAAGAAGTTCTTTAATGAACTTGGTATAGTTCCTTACACTATTCAAATAGTAACATATTGTGGAACATAGAGTCATTAGGTATGAAAAAGGAGTTAAGGTCTCATCAAAGATACAAATATATATTTAAGCATATTTTCTTATTTATGATGATAGTTAAGATTAACAAGTGCTCACTATAAAAATGTAACATCCCGTTTCCATACTAAGGGTTAGAACCCTAGATTTCTGTGAATAAGAAAATAGTAATAAGAGACTAGAAAAATGCATTTCATACTCATGCATAATATTAGCATACATATATGTGAATTTGATTATTTTGCACACATTACAATGACTATTTATGCACTCATTTGACATTTTTCGGGTATAAATGATTATAATGTGACTATGATGTGGATTTTGATTATTATGTCTTGAATTCTGGATAATAAATGATAATTGGTGATAAAGGAATTTACTTGTTAAATTGAGAGATTTTTGGAATTTTGGGTGTTTTAGACTAAGAAAAATGTCAAGTGGTAAAACAATTGATAACTAGTAGTAGAATTAAGTGCCAAATGGTAGTAAAAATTTTTTATGGATTTAATGGCAAGTATCATAGAAAATTGGGAGACAATTGGACTAAAAATTGGAGACAAATAGGCTGGTTATTAAAGAGGACCCAGTGGAAACCACAAGGTGGTTACATGTGGCAAGTGATAAGTCTTCCTTGCCTAGCCACACACCCATCCACGATATTTTCATTTGAAAGACTATCTTTTATCTTTCATTGTCATTTGATGCTTTCTTCTTGTCCTTCATTTTTGTTCTTCATCATGTCCATTTCTTCTTCTTCATTTTCACGATACCTTACTCTCACCATTGTGAACTGTGCCATCATCTTTTACTTATTTCTCTAAGAACCTTGTTGTCTTCGTCATTTGTTACCAAGAAAACCTAACCTTTCCTTCTGAAATGATGATAAATTGCTGAGGCTTGGATGCTAGGTCTATGTGATGATTTGAGAAGAGTTGAGTTAAACAAGTAATTGTATTATTATTAATATTCATGATTTGTTAAATGAAGCATATATGGTGATAGTTTAGTGGTAAATGATCATGATAAAGGAGTTGAGTATATGCTAGAATGTTGATGAGTGTATGACATGTTGATGTTCTATTTTATGGTTTTGCTCAACAACAGATTATGGGTTGTGTTAAAGAGAACTATTTCGATGATAGTTAGAAGTTAATAGACCATAAAATGGTGAAGTATATATGTTGAACCGTGAGTGAAGAAATGAGCATATAAATGTAATGTTTTGTGTATATGATGATTAATGATCTATGAGTTATTGTAGAGATGTTTTTGAGTTAAAATGATCCCTAAAATGATGTAAAAAGAATGTAGACACTTTGATGAGTAGATGGATGATTTCATATTCTGTTTCATATAATGACAAATAATAGATCATGTATTGTTTTATGGATTGATCGTTAAAAATGGTATTAGAATGAGAGTTAAAAGTTGACAAAAGAAAAGATGTGTATATGACCTAATTTATGTATGGAATGAGTGCAGTAAATTGATGGGTGAATATATATATGTTGTGTTCTATTTTTGAGAGTATAAAGAACATAAGTTATTATGGAGATGAACTAGAATGATTTTAAAGCCAAAGAAAAGGTTAGTGCTTTGTCTTGAAATGAGAAGAAGTAAGATGATAATTTAGAGACAAAATAAAGTCAAAAATGAAGTTAAATGTGAGCAGAAAATCGAAGAATGTATATACATTTATATGGATGTTCTGTTTTTGACTTTATGATCAAACATAGATTATAATTTGTTTATGATTAATATTAAGACAGAAATGAGATGAGAATGAAGGGGAAATGATGTAGAAATGATTATTTGAGTATAAGATGGTTTGGTTGTAATATATAAAAGTTAAAAAGCTGGAAAAATTGGAAGATAATTGATGGGAGTTTCATATTTGCATAACCCACGATTGTAGGAATTCATCCACAATCATAGGATTGCAAGAAAGGCTAGGAAAGTTTCTATCAACAAATTCCACGATCGTGGGAATGGCCTAAACGTGAAATATGGTTCTTTTATGTATGGTTTGAAATAACAAAAGGTTAGGTACTTTCTTATGATGCATTTAGGCTTGAATGAGGCTTGAAATAAACCTAGTTGATGATGGATTAAGTGGTTAAATGTGTGATATACTTAAGGTGAAAATGTAGGTTAGAACTTAAGAATGGATTGTTATACATTAAGTATACAAAAATCAGGAGAATTGGAGATTTTATAGAAATGAAAGTGATCTTATATTGGCTAATGTAATTCAAATTAGATGAATATGTGTATTAAGTAAAGTGTGAGAAATTGGATAATTTGAGATCTTATAATGCTAGAAAAAGGATTGGAGAGCATGTATGTGATAGATATATGATTGGTGATATTAGAACGACCAAGTTCTCAAAAATGAAAACCTAAGTTCAAATCAGATATATATGAGTTTTGAAGTATGAATGATCAAGAGATGAGATTAACGGAACATACCCAGAATAGTCAAATTGAGTATGCATTATATTACACATATACTTATGTGTATAATTTAATGTTTATATGATTGTGCAAATTAGTAATGTGTGTACAATGTGTATTGCATGAAGTTGATACACAAGATTCCACATCAGCATTCAGACGTTTCCGGATCAAGGAAGCAATGCTAATTTGGAGCATACTGTGAGTGACTTAGATGGTCTCACATGTTTAATTCTTTGTTTTAATTTCTGTATTGAATTATTATGTGGTGTGAATTTGTTGATTTCGGACATTGAATGTTCGAGGCATTTGATGCATGAAAAACATATTGGAAGTGCTCATTATATGTGAATTTGACAAAATAAGTGATATTAAACTCAATTGTTAAAAGTCGGACCAAAATTCGATGAAAAATGTGAATGCGAATGTGAATATGAAAAATTGAGCACAAGTGATTGACTAAATAATGTGATGCATTTCATTACATGAATGCATGATAAGAAAAAGGCAGTTGTGACCGAAGTCCCTAGTGAAAAAAGACTTAAAGCTCAGAATGTGGTAAGAGCCTTTGGTTAACTATGTATGATGAGCCCTGTATCCCTAATAGATAAATGACAGTTATTAATAAGCCTATCCACAATATATAAGGGATAGTGAAAAAGGCACTCAGTCGCAATAATGTAACAATTAGAAAGTGAGTCTCATGAGCATTTCATATACATCGATATGTATGTTTAAATGATTGAAATGTATTGTTTGAATTGTTTGAATGAGAGCTGAAAAATAAGTGAATAAAATGTACATGATTCAACATGTTAATTAGTGAAGTAGTGTGAATTATGCGATTATATGAATTGTACATAAATTGTTGTCATATGTGAACTGAGTGAGCCATCAAGGATGGCCCGCTCACTGAATTCGCAAAACTAACCAAAATTGCAATGTTGTCTTTCAGGTTCAGGAGATACCCTGTTAGACCAATTGGAGTATAACCATTGCATTCGGATAAGAGTTTAAGGTCGAGATCAGTTGACATCTGCATATGTTTTTTGTTATTTTAGTATTAAACAGTGTATTTCACAAGCTTTATTTATTGTATAAATGAATTTGGTTTGTATTAATAGTTTGACTAAACACGCTTTGTATTTGAAATGGGTCTAGATGATTACTGGAATTTATGATGATGTGTTTATTGGTTGAGACATTTGTGATTGAAATTGTTATGAATAAAATGGGCCATAAATGATTATAGGATTCTGAAATATGCATGTGAGGTTCAAAAAATGTTGCAATGAATATGTTTGATTGAGTGTCCTAGCATACCACCCTCGTAGAGAATGTTCTCGAATACCGACGGTAAGCTCGGGAATATGCCCTATGAGAGTGGGTTGCTATAAAAAATTTTGTAGAATTGTCTCACTAAACTATTTCCTCAACAGTATCATGATTAGTATATTGTCATATGGTATAAGATAGTTCAACGGTTGACTTAATATAAGTGAGAGATTGTTGGTTTATACCCTGTAGCTAATCAATTGGTTGTAGTTTAGTGATATAATTATTTAAAGCATCATTTATCTTATACATATCCAAATATATATGATAAAGCCTATGGGATAAATATACATTACAAATAAAATTATGATGAGATCATAATTATGTGATTAATATTTCATTTATATATTATTCCCACATTATTCTATTAAGATTGGACATTAGTAGAGCATAAAATAGTTAGTACTTATTATATTTTTCCTTATGGAGTAAGTAATTGTTCTCATACACTAAAGTATAAAGATAAAAAAAAAAACATGTGGGTGCTTGTTAGATAAAAAGTTCACTTAATTAACCCATGTGAAATTTTCATTTAGAACATCACCTGTATATTTGTAGAAATTCTCATTGTAATGATTGTATAAGTGATTCTTGGACTTGAGATTACCCAAGTATCTTATATAGGAATTTCCATATTTCAGTACTAGTTATGATATTGAATATAACATGAGCTATATAAAGATAGTTAAGTGATCAATATAGGATTTATCACCTTAAAGTTATCAGGGAGAATGTTTCATTGTTCTCGATTAGTATTGTTTCGGGAAATCTTTAGTCAAGGTAGAATGTCACTATTAAAATAGTTTTTACCAAAGTATCTTTTGTAGGGATTTCTGTGTTCCAATAAACAATAGTTTTCACCTTCTCCGAATCAATTGTGACACCCAAACCAAAAATAACATGACCTAGATACTCCACTTTAGAGGATCTAAAGTTGTATTTGTGTCCCTTGATAAAAAGCTAGCTATTGATCGACTCTTAGAGGATTAAAGCCAATATTAGATTATCTACAAGTGAATAACATAGCTGTAGTTAGCACGAGTAAGCACGGGTCTATCCCATGAACACTGTAAATACAAGGAATAACTTTCTTTTTTTATTATCTAGCCTAGGAATTAGATTTTGAAATTTAATCAAAAATACACTAAACAAATAAGCTTAAGTAAGATTAAACAGTTATAATCTCAAGATAAGTAAAATACAAAGAAAATCAATATCACATGATAGTGTCTAGGCATGCAATTATATTATTGATTATTGGATCGTGAAAATTCCTATCATATGCTAGTAACTCCCTCAAGACTATTAATAACTAATCCATCAGCTGATTAAAAAAAATCTTTCTAGTTAAAACCCCTAGGATTGTTTGATCAATTTATGAATTCAGTTATTGGGTTTGACCCTAATCTAGAGGATTTATAATGACATATCTCCAAGTTTACATGCAACTTCTTTCAATTATGGTAGATATATTCATACAAGATGATTTCTTAACCTTAATATTGAAATCAAATCATGCATTAATATTTCGGATATATTAGAATAAGAATAAAATGCATAATCAAATGGCAATAATTAATCAATATAATTACTTCTAATAAAAGATTAAAAAATATTATTATCCCAAACTAGGATTCATCAGACCTAGACACTAAAATTATTTAGTTATTAATCATAGAATATGAAATCAAAGAAAAACACGAAGAAAACTAATAAAAATAAAGAAATTATAATTTTAAATCTCCCTTTTTCTCCTATTGAATCTTTTTGCCAGTTGAGGTTTAATGTTGTAATCCACTGGATCTTTTGATGTATTCTTCATTTTTTCCTTGTTCCTTGATCAAAATCATCACTTTCTAGATGTCTTTCGTCTTAAATTTGCTATAAAATTTGGCTCCCTCCATATTGCCTTCGCTCACATCTTTTTATAGTAAATTTTAGGATTTTTGGGATACACGATCACTTACACGGGTGTGTGAAAGCCCGTGGATATTCAAAAACATCTAAATTTGTGATTCTACATAGCCACAGAGACTTATATATACTTCATTATACATGGGCGTGTAACTCCACATGACCAGAAATCAATTCTTAAATCTTAACACGCTTGCAGATACTTACACCATCTTTATTCATAAGCATATAGGCTTTAGTTGCTTCAATTCTTTGTTTTTTGTCACGATTTCATCCTAAATCTTCCCCTTTTATCATGAGAATGCAATTGTAACTTATAAATGAATTTAGAAAAAATTAAGTACCAAATATACAACAAAACTATAAAATATCAAGCAAAATATATCAAATATGGGTATACAATTGTAGTCAAAACTACATCCGTCAAACATCCCTACACTTAAGATTTTGCTTATCCTCAAGCAAATCATAACCCAAATTATCAACTTTACAACATTCATCCTTTATTAATCTCAACCTATACATCTATACTTTAAATCATCAAATTAATATACAAGTATAATCAAGTTATCCTAAAACTAATTTCATAAGTCAATATTAATAAAAATCACGTCAATAGTCTTATTGAATCAAAAGCATGAATCTTTACACCCTTTCCAAGGTTTCACTTAATGCGCTCAAGTATTTAGGGTGAAAAGCATGAAACTCTCCAATCAATGTATTGTAACTCCCGGTGTCTAGTTTACCCGGTACACTGAAATAAATCGGTATTTGAGACTAATGTCATTAAAACCTTAGGACAGTGAATAATAATTTTTGCCGACATCAAATTAATGATGCATGAAATTTTTGGTGGTCACAAGAAATTGTACAAGCGGATGTTTAAGAACCAGTACAAGAGTGGCATTTTTGTAATTAATAGACAATGAGGCTTATATAAGAAGCTAGTTAGAAAGAAGACAAAACTTTGTCTTCTTCCTTCTCCCTCACCCACGAAACCACCATGAAAGCTCCCTTTCATTTTTTTCAACCCTTGTAACAAAATTGGGAAGGAGAATCAAGTAATTCCATCCATATAAAAAGGCAAGCCTCCATCACAACACTTAGTTCTATCAATTGAAGCTTAGTTTTTCTCTCTCTTCTTTCATGTGGCTATGAAACTCATTTGATGGAATGTATGGGTTTGATGATTTTGATGATGGGTTTTCATTCTTTGATGTCTAATGACACACGAACATGAAGAAATTTCATTTTTATGGTGATTTGGGGCTAAAACCAAAACCTAGGGTTTTGGAGTTCAAGTTGTCAACGAAGACAGATTCGTAGGTCCTCTTTGTACATTTTGTTTGAGCTGTTTAACGTGTGAATTTGGAGAAAATCAAAACATAGAAGTTGTATTTACAGATGTCTACTATATCTCCGAATTTGTTCACAAATTTAGGGTGATCCAAATAAATGAAAAAGGCCCAGAAGTGAAACTTGTTCAGAATACCAGTGGGATTGAAACGTGAAATGAAAGTTGATTGTTTGAAGACTTTAGAGTTAGAATTGGATGATGAGTTCTTCTTACTACATGCTTGTAAATGTGTCATATAAGTTCTGTATAAAGGAAATTTTAATTGAATGAGTATTCTGTGAGATATGGCTGAATAAGTTAAGGGTGTTGCTAACCTCAGTAACACAGAAGAGATCAGAAACAGGTCAGGTTATAAAAATCACAAAAAATCCAAATTACATCTTTTTTGAGCCGTCTTTGGATATGTGATAGCCATGTCATTCCATTGAAAATGAAGCTTTGAATCACCTTAATTGGATGAGAAATGAATAATTTATAAGGTTTTGAGACAGGAATAATCCAAAAGAAAGAAATGAATAAGTTATGAGGTTTGGATTCCTTAATGACGGAATTAGAACATGGTAATAAAAGAAAAATTGTGAATTTATGTGTTAATTAGAGGTATGGAAAGTTTGAAAAAAATTATACCTATGTATAAGAAGTTATGCCTTCATGAATGGGACATATGCCGAAAATTAGTGAATAAAATAGATTTTGTAATGATATATGTTAAGAAATAAGGTTTATGCGAGAATGACTAATGTGGGTATATGTAATTGTTATGCATGTACCCAATAGCTTGTGAAAGTAGATAAGGAATAGAACTAGAAGTCGTACCTAGTACCTCTCAAGTTCAAGAAGATTAGAAAAGAGATAAGAACCCCTGAGATAGTCGAGGTGAGTATAATCATGCTACTATACTTGTGTAGTAATCTTTTCTTTATCTTGCGGCTTGTTGAATTGTTCTCAAATTCATATGACTTATTTGATATATGACTCCATGTAGTTGGTTCTAGCATGTTGTATGCCAGATTGACCAGATGATATTCAGATCCTTTGCATCTTCTGGTTCCCTTATTATGTTGAACCTATGAATTTTGATTCTTTGATGAATCATGTTTTTCTTGTTAGCCATGATTGATGAGTTCACATGATACCCAGACCATGTGCGCATAGGTAACCCACCGGTGATGGGTCAAAACCGGGTCCTACTTGGAGAGGGTAGGCCTCCAGGGAAAAGGTTAGGCCAACCTTGTCTAGAATCAGAAAAGGGGAGATATGTCGTACTAACATGCCTCGGTCCCTTCCTAAGAAATTCAGAAAAAATGAGAACTCAGAAAGGAGAAAGGTAAGAATTAGAAATCCCGGAACTCTATCAAAGAAAGAACCCAGAACTCAGAAAAATAACTGAGAACTCCCAGAACTCAGAAAAGAATTCAAAAAGCAGATTCTTTTTATAACAGAACAATCCATGTTAAGACTTACTATTGATATGAATGTGATTGCCGCATTTAAGATTCCTACCTGTTTATTTATTGATACCATGTATTGTTGTTTGAACTGCCACAAACCATCCTTGTGAAGCTGGCCTTGTGTTTCCTAGTTTCACAAGCCTGGTAGCATGTTTATAACTCACTGAGTTGTGTTGTAGACTCACCTATCACTATCATCATTTCAGGGGATTAGCAGATCGTACAAGAGTGAAATCCAAGCCTTTTAAGACTCGCTTGGATAATCATACAAGTAATGATTTTGGCATGATGTTTAATGCAGATTCTTACAGCTGCTCTATGGTTGGTCATAATCACTTGTACCTAAAACATGTATGAATATGTTATGTTATTGAGAATGATGTCAGTTCATGATAGGAGATGATCTTAGATTGGCAAACGATAAGTAGTTACTGTATGTGAGAATTGCAGATTTGGGTCTTTACTTCGTACAACCTATTAAGTAGGTATGAGGATTAACCAGACAAACGAATAAGTAACGCCGAATTTTCGATAGAATATAGGCAAGTTAGGCTTACTACGGGTTTTGGTAGCATTAAGCCTACCCATTCCCTAGTGCTAACATGGCCCAAAAAGGAAGGGTCGTGTCAGATGGTATCAGAGATAGCCAGGTTATATAACAGTAAGGATCTTGCGATCTATATGATGTACAAAAAAAAGTATTAAAGAAAAGTTTACGATATAAAATATGTGTAACAGCCCAGACCACCTGCTTGCAGATATTGTCCGCTTTGAGCCTCGGCCTCTCGGGCCTCGCGCTCTCACGGT
>JANZXR010337815.1:0-25294 GCA_027575705.1 Erythroxylum echinodendron | reverse complement strand
CATGAGCATGAGATGTGTTTTCCTAACTTCTCTGATTGACCTCACTTGGGCCTGTTTCTCAGGTCCGACCCGTTCTACGGAAACGGGATGTTACACTTAGTCCTTTGTTTTAATAAAAAAATAATAAATTTTGAAACATTTGGATTCTCAATATCCATAATATTAATTTTCAAATGTGAACAATAAGTAAAAATGTAATTAATCTCAAAATAAAAGAAACAATATTGCATAAGTTAAAGATTTTGTATAATTACCGCAACTTTTTCCAAAGCATTTTCAAGCAAGATGTCTTCCTTTAAGTCCTTATCATGTATTAGGCAAGGTAGTTTTGTACTTATAATAATTCCTAACTTACTTGGTAATTTTATAGATTGGACCTTATCCAAAAGATGACCTTGCTGAGTATCAATCTATATTTATAACTTACAATTCATTGTAACATTCATTTTTTGCAATTCATAACCTCTTTTTCCTCTACTTTCTTTCTAGTACTAGCATTGGAAGCTTAAAACAAATGAATAATGATAAGAAAATATTAGAATAGATAAATATATATATTTTAGAATAAGTTTAATTAAAGGTACTAGTAATTAAAAAACATGGACTAATAGCTTTATTATTGTTTGAGACATAATGAAGTTGTTATGTATGACTTGATGGTGGAATATTATTGTTGTTGTTATGTTATAGTAATGTACTTGAACATACTCTATTTGTTATAGAAAAGAAGAAAGAATATGATAAGAAATAAATATATATTTGAATATATATTTTAACTTAAAGGTATAGAATTTTCAAACCTGTGTGAGTAATTTCATTATTGGGAGAGGTAGAATGTTATTGTTGACTAGGAATTGAATTTATGACATCAACTAACTGGTTTGGTTAAAGTTGCACATTCCTTCGTTCTACAATTTTTATAGTAGTCACCTTTTTCCCTTTGTTTCTACCAGGTGTCATTATATTAGATATCTATAAGAAAAAACACGTAAATGTTATTAACATTACAATAAGATAATAGAAAGAGAACTTTCATAATACATTCAATCATAATCAAGATACATTCAATCATTAACATTAATTGCATTAGTAAGGTAAATGTTACCGACATTACAATAAGAAAATAGAAAGAGCGCTTTCATTATATATTTAATCATCACAATGAAGATACCTTCAATCATCAACATTAATCGCATTAATAAGATAAATGTTACTAACAGTATAATAAGACAATAAAAAGAACACTTTCATGATACAATCAATCATCAATATTAATTGCATTAGTAACATATATGTTACTAACATTACAATAAGACAATAGAAAGTGCACTTTCATGCAATTGGTTGGCAGACCATAACAAATCCAGTAGTAAAATACATGATAACATAATATTATAATAAGCATATAGTGAGAAACTCTATTTAATAAAAAGAGAATAGAGTATGGTGTATAAAAATAAATGTATGATTATAGTCCTTATCCATTTAACAAAACCACTCTTTAGTGATTACCTATCATCACCTTTCTAATCATTATTAGTGGACCAAAGTTCTAATCATTGTTATTAGTCCAAAATTTAGAGGATCTACTTAAATCATCCCAAGATATCATTTTAATTTAACTTGTAGGGATGTCTTAAAAACCTATAAGTACATTCATTTTTATAGAGCAAGAATGGCCATTTCCATATATGTCCTAACATGTCAGTATAATTATATACATACCTAAAATAGGTTGTATATATAATATATTCTATTATGTTACTTAAATTTAAACTGAAGAAGTTCTAAACTTATTTTTAACATTATTTTATTAGTACTCCTAATACTTCCCAAGAATCATGTTATGAGACCTTTTATCAAATACAAGAAAATAAACATCATAAGATCAAATAGCATAAATATAAGATTTTCAAAAGAACTCAAGATTCATATTTACATCCTCAATTTGAGGCAGTTGATAGAGAAAAAAATAAAAATATCAAATCTTTTCATGTCTAACTTATTGAAATAGGACACCTTTTGGTGTAGGATGTGGTTGAATATGATTATCAAAGTGTAGGATGAGAGAGCAGGATAAGGATGAACCAACCTAAGGGATGGAGCTCCATATCTGGGGTATGGTGTTGTAGAGAGAGAATGGAGAGAAAACATGATAAAGAGCCTTCTCATTATAGTGCTTTGCTTATACTTTATAGATCTTATTCTACTACTTCAAGCAAAAATTTGTATAGCAATTTCCTATTTGGTTTGGTGTCTTTTAAAAGACTATCTAAAATAAGATGTCCAAAGCATCATTCCACATTCTTGTTTAGATTTGCTTTATAACAATTTTTGTCTATCTGAATTCTTGAGCAATAGAAATTTCTTAGGAACTTCAAGTCGTGTAATATGCTTCCGAAGAAAGGGTAATACTTTAAACAATAATTAATTATGGTAGTTGGAACAATTGTAAAAACTAGTACAAAAAATGGTTAAGCCAAATCAATGTATAGGTCAACTAAGTTTAACAAACCATTTAATCCAAAGATAATGAAAATCCATCATTTTGTCCTATATATAATGTGTGATAAAAGGGATATCAGAAAACATCAAATACATATATGATATGTGACACAGATCTAATACAATCACACATATCTAATACCTCACTAACATAAATGAAAAAATGGAGTGTGGTAAACTAGGATGATACCTGTATGATTTGAAATGTATCGTCTTTCCATTTGTACGTCCCAATTTCTTTGAACTTTATACTAAACAACATTAAAGAAATTTCTTTTTTCTTACTGAATGCTAAACTACATTAGAGAAATCCCTTATGGGATTAAACACTTATATCCCCTATGTCATATCAAAATCCATAGATTTATAT
This sequence comes from Erythroxylum echinodendron, assembly GCA_027575705.1. Lineage (NCBI taxonomy): Eukaryota > Viridiplantae > Streptophyta > Magnoliopsida > Malpighiales > Erythroxylaceae > Erythroxylum > Erythroxylum echinodendron. The sequence goes on along the minus strand of JANZXR010337815.1, from coordinate 22,419 downwards.
GTTTCCATTTGTATGTGTCCTAATGACATAGACTAAAGGTCAATCTTTATACATATGCCCAATGACCTTTTAAAATGTTTAAGATTGGCGTAAATATTAAGGCTTTCACCTGTGTCATGACAATATATATAACAACATGTATGAATAAGATCAAAATGATGATCATTTTTATTTATAAAATTTAGTGTCATAATATATGACAAGAGATACAAATGTAGAGCAAACAAAGTGATCCGTAACTAACAGTGTCTAAGGACTTCAGCATACCTATACTGTATACATTTCTCTAAAAAATATGTGGATGAAGTCTTTCAGTTAAAGGATCAACAGGCATATCCTCAGTCCTCAAATGCTCCACCTCAATGTCACCTTTCTATATAAATTCCTTGATGGTAAAATACTTGATCTTTAAATGCTTATTCCTTGCTATGGTCTTATTGTTGTTAGTGAATATCAGAGTAGAAAGATGATCACAATATAGCCAAATGGTTCTAACTATTGAATCAACCATAGATAGATCAAAAATTAAGTTCTTGAGTCAAACCGCCTGTTTAGCAATTCCATAGCATGCCACAAATCTACATGCATTTTCAAGGAAGTCACCAATGTCTACTTGACAATCTTCTATGACACTACATCTTCTGTTCATATAAAGATATATCCTGATGTGGACTTTTAGTCATCTGGACACATAGGAAATTCGAATCTGTATACCTGATGTAGTTTAAATTGTTGACTTTTCTAATGTCAATAGATAATCCTTAATGCCCTTTAAATATCTCAACACTTGTTTGACTAAATACTAATGATCCATTCCTAGATTAGCCGATACCTACCCAGTAGTCAAAAAACAAATGCAATGTTTAGTCTAATACACACCTAGGCATACATTAGGCTATTAATAGCACTAGAATATGGGACATTCACTAAAATAGCTCATTCTTTGGACATTGTGTCAAAGATAATCTCTCACCATAAGAGATAGGAGCTATAATAGGTTTACAATCATCCATATTAAACCTTTGTAGCACTTGATCAATGTTCGCTTTCTATGAGAGGCCTAATGAGTGTTGAGATCTATCCTAATAAATTTGAACATCTAGGACAAAAGATGCCTCACTAAGACCCTTTATGTCAAAATGCTTAGCCAAAAGCTGCTTAATCTCATGTAGCAAAGTCAAGTCATTTGATGCGAGCAAGATATCATCCACATATAAAAGCAGAAAGATAACTTTAGTCCCACTGACCTTGTAGTACAAACACCTTTCAACTTTATTCTCCATAAAGCCAAAATAGGTAATAATCTCATCAAGTTTAAGGTGCCACTGTCAGGAGAATTTTTAAACTATATATCGATTTATCCAACTTGCAAAACCATGTTAGTTCTATCTTGATCTTGAAATCCTTCAGATTGCTTCACATAGACCTCTTTATAAAGGTCTCTATTTAGGAAAGCAATTTTTACATCCATCTAACGCAGTTTCATATTATAATGAACTATTATTGCCATAATCACTCGAAATGCGTCCTTAAAGGATAGAGGAGAGAAGGAAACATTAAAATTAATCCCTTTTCTCTTAGTGAATCCTCTAAAGACCAATCGAGCCTTAAACTGCTGAATTTTACCCTGAGAGTCCTTTTTGGTCTTGAAAACCCATTTATAACTGATAGGTTTGTAATTTTGAGGCAATGTGGATTGCATCTCCTCTTTCATTAGATCCCACCACAAGTTTATATAGGGTCCATAAACAACTTTTGAAAAAGTAATTAGATCTATAACATGTCTAATATCATAGTCTTGTTCCCCCAAATCGATTATGTAATAAGATGAAATAGTATATCTTCTCACTTTAGAGGATCTTTTTAACTGAACTGATTCTTATACCTTAGGAACCTCAGTTTGCACAGGTATGTGTTCTTGTTCCTGTACTAACATGATATCAAGACCTTGATCCACTGGTTTTAACTGTATAAGTGATGGGTATAAAATAATTGTATTATTTGTCTTGTTATCATCTGAAGGGTGAGAAGAACTAACCTCATCATAGACATCATATTCCAAAAACTTAGTTATTTGTGACTTAATGATTCTAGATCCTCCTTCTCTACAGTTAAATCTATAGCCCTTAAAGCAACAAGTAAAACAAGAAAGTAACTTATTTTCATAAGGATTATATAAACATACCTCTGTAGGGCAACCCCATACATGAATATAGGCAAGGTTAGGCTCCCACCTTTTTCAGAGTTCAAATGGTGCCTTCGATACTGATTTACTTGGGACTGTTTTAAGGATATACAGTGTGGCCTTTATGGCTTCACCTTAAAGGTAATCAGGTAGGTTAGTCTTACTGTACATCAAATTCAACACATCCTTTAGGGTGCAATTACGCCTTTCGGCCACACCATTTTTCTCAGGACTGCCTGACATAATGAATTGGGCCATTATTCCATATATCTAGGAAATAAAACCTTTTTTTGTCCTAAAATCCCATGTTTACCATAATATTCTCCTCCACAGTTAGATCTGACAATCTTGATGGACCTTCCCAATTGGTTCTCAACCTCAACCTTAGAGATCTTGAATTTCTCAAAAACTTCAAACTTTTCTTTAAATAAGAACACATAACCATAACAGTAATAGTCGTCAATAAAAGTGAGAAAATATCTAAAATTACATAATTTAGTTGTATAAGGTCTACAAATATCTGTATGTATGAGATCTAACAAGCCAAAAGCATGAGTTGACTCATTTTTCTTTATTTTGGTCAACATACTGTTTTAGTAGTCAATAAATATTCCAAATCATCAAAATATAAAGTTAGGAGAATGTTTTCCGTAATCAATCTCTCAACTCTATCTCTGGAAATGTGGCCCAACCTTTTATGCCACAACATGTAAAACTTATCCTTTCTTAAATGTCTCTTTATAGTAACATATTCATCAATATATGAAGAAGCATACATCTCATGAGGAGCAAGATACATTATATATAATCTATATGACAAGAAGACATTACCAATATATTTTGCATTGATGGATAACTGTACAATAGAAGTATAGATGTCAAAACTATAATCTTCTTTGCCTAAAACTAATATAGAGATCAAGTTCTGCCTAAAAAACTATATATAAAATGTGCCATGTAAAACAAGTATAAACCTTGTATCAAGGTTCAAGCATACATCCCCTACAAACGTTACATTAACTTCTTCATTATTGCCACCCATCAGTTTTTCCTCCTCTTTATTTGACTTTCTCCTATGTATGAACCCCTACATTATGGAGGCAACATTATTAGAAGCTCTACTATCTAGCTACCAAAAACTTGATGTGGCTATAGTAAGATTACACTCATAGATCATACAATCCAAAGAGTTACTAGACAGTTCTTGTTTTTCTGTCCAGGACTTATATTTCTAGTAATCATACTTTTTATGTTCCTTGTTCTTGTAGAAGAAGCATCTTGTACTTTTAAAATCTACATGACCTTTAGAAATACTAGATTGACCAATATTCACATGAGGATTAAATTTAGATTTCTTACTTTTAAACCTCTAAGGTTTTACCTTCTCTTTTCCTTTTGTTGCTAGTAGAGTCGTATGAGTAGTGTTTTTTAGATTCTCCTCTTCAGCAACACATCTAGAAATCAAAGCATTAATTTCCCACGCCTCATTCTATAATTGTACGTAGTAACCAAATACCAAACTCTAGAGGAAGTGTATTCAGAGCTTAGTGTACAGTGCAAACATTAGGAATGACAATGTTTAATGCCTTTAACTTACTTTAGATGTAAATCATTTTGATAATGTACTCCCTTACTCCTCCTTCTCTGTTGTACCTTATAGAGAATAATTCTTTCATAAGTGTACTTATTTATACATTGGAAGATACCCTGTAACTTTAGGAGACATTGTTCAAAAAGTCCTTAGATATGCTTGTTTCTGGTAGTCTACTTAGTAGGAGGTCTGAGATTGATATCTTGATGGTCAAATAAAATACCCTGTTTGATCTTTCCTAGGTTGCAAATGATGTTTTCTCAACCTCCAAGATGAGAGATGTAGCGGCAAAATGGCTTATCTCCAAACTATAGTTGTGTTAATGTCTTCCATCTCTAATGCAAACTCTACATCTTATTTCCATTTCCTAAAATTGAAACCAGTTAGGGTTTCAACAGTGATACTATTATTGTTTACAAAAAAGGTAACCGCAAAGTTGACAATGTAATGTTTAACACAAATGTAGGATAACATCGATACTCAAAGCCACAAATAGTATCTGTACTAAGAATCTTATCACACATATCATGAAACTCTTATGGGTTGAATAAATAATAAATATAGATAAGACTTGCACACAAAAATGATACAAGTACATGCCATTAACTCTTATAACTCTACCATTTGTGGGTGAATAGATCACTCAAGTAATGACTTTCTCCATCTAATTCCTTTATACACATCTCAAAATCTTATATAAGTCCAACACTTATGGGTAGAATAGCCAAATGTAAGACTAAAGACATCCCTAAACATACAAGCAAAATAATTCAACTATTAGTGACTGATCGTGGTTTTTTCGATATGTGTAAGTTCTAATTAATAACCTCGATAATCCGCAAGCATATAGGTCATTCATGTAGTAACTAAGGTGTCAATTCCAAGAGGAGGGTTAATTTAATCCTAAAATCTAAAGCCAAAATAATGCGCAATATTCAAAATGTAACAAAACTAAAACAAAAATGCAATTCAATCAAATAATTCAATTTAAGAATCAATCACAAAATATTAAAAAACTAGAAATTGCAATGCACACATTCAAAAACCAACCTAAAGAACTACCAATTGAGAGAAAGGGGAATTTTTACCTATCTTTAATGCTAACCTAATTGATTATGAATTATTGGATTATTGGTCCTAGATGATCCTAAGGTTGATTACTCTCTCTCGAGTTATAACTGTTAACCCTAAATTATAAATCATAATCAAATTATGGAAATTGCAATCTCTCAATTAATAGTCTATCCAAAACCCTAATTAGATATAAAGTTTTCGAATAGACTACCAGGAACCTATGTGAGATCTCTCTTCACATAATTACCGATTTGATTAATTTCTCATTCTTATTAAATCACCTAACTCTTGTTAGCCCAATTTAATTATTTTTCATTCGATTCACCCTCTCAGTCTATTACCGAATTATGTAATCTTGGAAATCGATCACAATGAATCCAAATAACAATAAACAATCAAATTTTTATTAAATCAAGATTAAAAAACAACCCAAAGGTGCATATAAACATCCTCAACATTCACACAATCCTATCATCAACAGTTATTCCAATTCTATAAACTAATAAAATTTAAAATACATCGAAAACAAGATCTAGATGGATGATGGAGGCAGCAATGTTGGGAAACCTGTTATTCTGGGAAGTACTTCACGTCAGCTTCTTTTCAATATCTCTCTTCCTTCTTCTCTTTCTCGATCTCTTAATAAACTCTCTTTATGGTTTCTCAATGGTGGTTGATGCAAAAGTTGTTCATCTTCTTTGTATTATTCTTTATATACCTTTTGTGTTCTAGGTAGCCCTAAGGTTTTTTCGGCATCTGAAAAGTCCTAAAACTCCCTCGAAACTTGACTTTTTTGAGTGTCTGTGCATCTGTCCGATGTAGGCCACGACTGTGGCACTATAAGCCACGATCGTAGGCCACATCTGAGCCTTCTATCATAATCGATCATGTCCTGTGCTTTTTTCACGATCGTGGTGGCTAACCCTAGTGCTTCTGTCATGATCGTGGCCTGTTGTGCCAGGATTATAGGCCGTTGTTTCAGCCCAAATGTCTCCAAAACTTCTCCATTCTTTGATGTTGACCCTAAAATATTAACAAATACATCAAGGTACTTTAAAGACATAGTAATCAAGCTCAAAGACTTGACTAACCCATAAAGACACTTAAACACAATTAATTAACAAACTAACACAATTCTAACCTAAACATATACTAAAACTTAAATATATATCAAACTAAGCCCTAAAATATAATGCAATTCACACTTATCAACATCCTCATACATAAACATTTGCTTGTCCTTAAGCAAACAAACCAACAAACACAAAGAAATTCACGTAGCACAAAATGCAGTAATAAGACAATGGCTTCAACTTCATGAAATCAACTTATTTTTAAACACAATCATTTGAGTCATTTCAATAATTAACATGCTAAATCCACGTCTTGGGCAACAACATATACATATTAATTCAGACTCAAATGTTAAATTGTTTACCATTTTCAATTGCACATATACATTAATAATTCTTTGTTCCTTCAGACTCTATAACTACTTCTAAATATGTTTTCATGAAAAGTCAACTTTTATAAGTTCAGTAGGTTTTTATTCAAAAACAGTTTTTTATACTTTCTGTGAACACAAACTTAGTCTTTTTACACAAAGGAAAACATTGATAATGAATGTCAATCTGGTTACTCGACTAAGTCATATTTTTTTATTAAGCTGCTTAGTTGGAACGTCATTATAGCCTTTTTACTCGAAGGAACACATTTGTAATGCGTGTCGATCTAATTGCTCAGCTATATTATGTTCTCAACTGGCTACTAACTCTATTCATAACCCGAAGGCTAGCGGAATAGTTATTTATTTAGCACAAATGATCTTTTTTTTATTGCCTACCTTGTTGCCTCAGCTAATCATTTTCATGAAAAATACTAGCAAAGCTACTTAAGTAAAAGACCTCAAATTATGAATGAATATGACAATTTAGAGGGTGACAAACTAACACTAAATCCTAATTAAGCTGCATATTTAGCCACAAATCCCGATTCACTAATTTTGCGAGCTAATGATTCTTCACGACCTAATAGACTATGTTCAAAATTATATCAATTTCAATCTATCTAAGTCATTGACACATTTACACAATTCATAAAATGTAACCTAAAAGTTATCATACAATAAACAAAATCATATTTAAAGCAAAACACATAACCCTCCCTATATTGTAACAACACATTGTCCTTATTGTGAGAAGGGGGTAAACAAGCACATAAGGAAAGAAGAAATATAAATTAAAGTCAAACAACAAATAAAAATGAAGAATAAATTTAAAAAGAAAGGGAGTTAGATCAAAGCCTCATGGTGATGGAGGCGGGGATGGTGTTGAAGGTGGAAATTGAATGCCCTGAGCCTCAAAATAATGATGGATACAATGTATATCTCGACTCTGACGTTGTTGAGTTTGGGCTATCTCCTTCATCCTTCTGGAGTTCTCCGCAATGTATCTATAATTACCTTGGTGTTTGTGGAGATTGTATCCAGTAGTTTCTTCCAGCCTCGTTCTTCTGTTTCTTCTTCTTCATTGGATTCCTCACTGGTCGAATCCTTTTCTTGTTATTGTTGAGTACTTGAACTCGCTTGACTAGTCCTTCCCTTAACATGTGTCTTGACACTAATATCCCAAAGTTCCATATTATGGGATTTCAAGATTTCAACTTGCCATAGATGATGATGGTTTATGAATTTAGGACGGTAGACAGTGAGTCCTTTCTACTCAACTCACCGAAACCAAGTAACCCCTTCCTAAGTTATTGTTCCTCTTCTTTCGAGTAGTAATAATGGCGTTAAAGATGTGGGGAGTTATGCAAACTAGGATGCTATGATCCATGCACCACAACATGAAAAGTTCTTTTGTCAAACACTTATTGGTTTCTATTTTGTCAAACACGGTTTGACACAAGAACTTGTGCATCAACAAGTTTTCTTGGCTCCTAATGATGTTATTGTGTGCATTCTTAGCATCAAAATGCTCTAACCTAGTTAGTTCAGTCCAATAGGGGTTGGCAAGGAAATCATCACGCTGATACGCTATGAACGACTCAGGGAAACCACAAATTTCATATAAAGTTTCACAATTAAGTCCATTAGGTTGTCCCCGTAACCTAAACCACAATTCCCATGATTTATTGGATTCGTAGTAAAGGGATGTAAAAAATTCTAAGTTAAGTTCTTCGTAAACTAGGAATTGAAATTGAATGAACTGACCCCATGAATTTTTTTGGCTAAACTTTCAACCTTGCCTTGCAATTCTAATCTATTTAAAGTTTCAAAATGAAAATATTTTGGAACTATAATTTATTTATTGTGAAGAGAATGAAAAACTCTCTCTAGGGTTTCTAAATGGTGGCTGATGCAAAAAATCTTCATCTTTTTTGTCTTATTCTTTATATACCTTTTGTGTTCTAAGCAACCCCGGGGTTTTTTCGGGGTTTGAAAGGTCCAAAAACTACCTCAAAACTTAAAGTTTTTTAGTGTCTACGCATTTGCTCGTCACAGGTCATGACCGTGACCTTGCAAGCCACGATTGTGGGCCACATTTGAGCCTTCTGTCATGATCGTGTGTCGTGTCCTGGGCTTCTATCACAATCATTGGGATGACTCTAGTGCTTCTATCATGATTATGGCCTGTTGTGTCATGATTGTCGGCTATTATTTCAGCCTGAGTGTCTCCAAACCTTCTCTATTCTTCAATGTTGACCCTAAAATACTATCAAATACATCAAGGTACCTCAAAGACATAATAATTAAACTCAAAGACTTGACTAACCCATAAAAACACTTAAACACAATTAATTAACAAATTAACACATTCTAACCTAAACGCATACTAGACGATTAAGTTATCACTTAAATACATATCAAACTAAGCCCATTCTATATAGGCATATTATATGTGACAATATATCATCAATAAATCCAAATCCTTATGGACATTCTCATTATCACATATCAATGCTGAAAACATCATTAATAAACTTTATTTGAGAAGTGATAAGAAAAAAAATCTCAATTAGAGTGACAATCATGCAATACCAAACAATAACTGCACCATGTGAGATACCGAAACCATATGTACCTCTTGTATTTTTAAGTTCGTAGCATGAAAATTCACTTTAAAATGGCTTTAGTAAACTTTATTTGATGCGCCTATAGATGCATCAAAAGTGTGTGCTTCACATGCCTATACACAACCATGCGCCCTATACCTTTATGGCACGTGTGGCATATGAGCTTTACGTGCAAACGTGCCCACTACCTCTAGTGCATGTATTACACATGCTAGACATGTTTCCTCACCTAGGCATGCCCCTCGTTAGATAGCTGTTTGGTGTGTGTGCCACATGCATCAAGGCCAATGCCTTAGAAGCGTTGGAGTCGTTGGGATGCGCCTCAATGGTCTCCTTCTTCCTTTATGCCTATTGCCAAAAAGGGCAATTTTCAGTGACTTTTTAACCATTTTCTTGGCCCTTAAAACTTGTTTTCAACCCATTTCTCAATGCTAGAGTCAATTCGCCTTAATTCATATGTCAATTCACAATTAAAAACACAAAAATGGGTTGATTTCTTCGACATTCTTATGGAAAAAAATCTAGAAAATCTTTGTTTACATTCATCGGATCATGTAACTGCTTTGATACCATGTTTAGTGCATAACACAAGCCTTAGTTACACGCCTAGGATCAATGTGAAAGGAAATAAATAAAGAAAACACGAAAAATACATTATTTCATTTCCATAACTTCAACCTAGCCTTTTAAAGTTGAAACAAACGTGTTTTCACAACAATCTTTATGAAAGCAGATCATCGGGATGTCGTTAATGTCTTTTTGCAACTTTCTTAATATGTGAATCTCTTAGTAGGTTAGAGAATCCAAACATTCACTATTTTCTTACGTAACTGCAAGAGACCGTAACCTTATATATATAGCTTCTATATCAGGCTTCCCCATCACAGGCTCAATACAAGTTAGGTTTACACTAATTAGGGTCTATTTTCTTGGCTAAACTTTAGACCATCAAACCATAACCTTTATCGTGCTACTGTATTATCTTTATCCGAATCAAATTCGAGTCGTTTAACTGTGGCCGTCAGTGGCCCATCCAGCCTGCAGACCACCCAACTCAGGGTTTAGGCCTAGCTCGGCCCATAGACATGCCTAGTTTGAAATTTTCGTATTGAAACTGATTTCGACAATTATCGAAAACAAAGATAATTTATTGTAAGGTTGTCCTTGTAAATGTGAATTGCGTTGAAGACATGAGCATTTACAGTACTTACAAAATCATACCTCAACAACATGTACCACTCCTATACGTATTTAAGACAAGCCTCTGATGATTATGATGCTGACAAGCTGCTAGATGCACGTTTTAAGGTCAGGCATGCAGTTTGTAATCTATCCATGCTTCTCCAACATGTGTGGTCCATGAAATCATAGTAGAAGAAAATGACATTTCTATAAGCAGACTGTTATTTTAACATACACAAAAAAAAGTTGATATTTGACTTCAAAAAAAGAAGCTAAATGTCTAAAAACAATGTCCCTTGTAATTTTTAGTTATGTTTTTGTTCCGTCTCATAAAACATCACCGAATTCCCGTAGCTGAAAACTATAAGTGAAGTTTTCAAAAATCATAACTAATAGTTTTGACCACATTTTTTTTTGTTGCTAAATACTTTTAACTATATTTCCTAAAACAAACCCAAATATTTTTAGCTACATTTCCTGAAACTTAGCCAAATTTGTTTATCTATAGTTTTTTAATAGCTACATTCTTTTTAACCATGTTTCTAAAAACACAGTCAAATGTTTTTAACTACATTTTATAAAATCTAGCCAAATGTTATATAATATTGCGATATATTATATTACATTTTTTATCCATATTACTGAACAATATATTATGTATATAATATGTTAATATATTTTATTGTGAATTTATTATACAAATAAATTATATAAAAATATTTTTAATTCAAAATATCGAGTATTGTATATAAAAAGCAAAATTATATAAATATCATTAAATTATACCTACAAAGAGAATATTCTTAACAATACTTATAGACATAACATTAAATAAAAATACTAGTTTATAAATTATGAATGCTCATATTACAAAAATATCATAGCATAACTCGAACAAATACTAATGTTGTCCATGTCGATGAACCTATAATAATCGAAAAAGCTTAGTTGAAATACACTAAAAATATTGTGAGTATGGAAATAATAAGTATTTAGTTCTAATTAAAGAAAACATCAAATAAATTTACCATTCACAACATAATCGTTCAGCAATTGCACCTTCATCAATTTTGTCATATAAGAAGAAATATTAAATTTAAATTATAATACATATATAAATTTATAGAAAAAAATATAGGAGATAGAATTAATACCCTTTGCTTTCCTCTTCATTTTTATCATAATCTGGCTATGTAATCTTCTAAATAACATATCATGTTTTGCTAATTTTGCTCACATTTCTTGTCCCATGATTACTTCAGCTTGTAATGCAACTTTAAGCTTGTTGTTTTCCTCTTGAAGTTGTTGAAAGATTGTTTTATATGATGATGTTGAAACATTTTTCTTAGGGTCATAGATAAGACCTTTGACATAGCTAGAATATTTAACAAGTTCGGTATCACAAATGTCTTCTGCACCGAGCTCATTCCCTTCTGAAATAGATTTCTCTAATAACTCTTGCATCTTATTCTAACATTTAAAAAATAAAACCAATATTCAATCCAAATATTATACTTACTACTACATCAATAAATGAACTAAAATATTGTGCAAATTTTTATACTTACATAGTTATTTTCTGCATCTTCTAATACCTACCCTTTACCTTCCTTATAATGAGTGACTTTATATAATGTGATCCTATCACATTCTTATCCATGTTCCTTCTCACTCATTTTTATAAAAGAAAAATAAAAGACACAATAAATAATATAGTGTTTATTGATATCAGTATAACTTGCAAACAAAGATCTTACATATTATTTTAGATAACTGCAAATGATTTTAGCCTTTGATTAGGAGGTGTTTTCATTTTTACTATACTAACCTTTGAATTCTCAAAATTTTCCTAAATAAAGAAAAAGATTTAGTAATCGTTAAGTCATCTAACAAGATTAATGGAAGCAACGTGAAGGCAAAGAAAAAAATCTAAACTTTTAGGTCAGCCCAATAATTGCACAAACTATTCCAATTTTCTTTAGACATTTGTTTAAGAACATGTCTTCGTACTTCTGTATCAAAAGGAAAAGATTTACAATGCAATTTGAACGGTGATTGTTGGTCCTTTATTTCAATAACGAAGTTGTACAGTTTGAAACATTTGGGTTCTCAATATCTACAAATATTCAATTTCAACTGTGAATAATAAGTAAAGGTGTTGTTATTCTTAAAATCATTAAAACAATGATGCATATAGTTAAATATTTTGAAAAATTATCGTAACTTTATCCAAAGCATTTTCAAGCAAGTTGCCTTTATTCAAGTCTTTAACATGTTTCAGATAAGGTAATCTTGTGCTCACAATAATCCCCAATTCATTTGACAAATTTTCAAATTGGACCTTGTCTATAGGATGACCTTGCTGAGTATCAATCTTTATTGATAACATGTAATTCATCGCAACATTCATTCGTTACAATTTACAATCTCTCATTTTACCTCTACGTTTTTTTCTAATACAAGCATTAGAAACTGACAACAGATTAATAATGATAAGGAAATATTAGAATATATAAATATATACTTGAACATAAGTTTATTTGAACATGTTAATGATTAACAAACCTACACTAGTTGCTTCATTGTTGTTTTTAGGCATAATGAAGTTGTGTATGACTAATTTCATTGGTGCTTAAGGAAGAATGTTATTGTTGACTAGGAATTGAATTGCTGGCTAATAAGTGTGAATTGCATCGTGTTTTAGGGCTTAGTTTGATATGTGTGTAAATGTTTGCTTGTCCTCAAGTAAACAAAAACAATCAAAAAAATCAAGAAAACATAAAACACATATATGCAATAATGGGAAAATGGCTTTAACTTAGAGAAACAAATTTAATTATAAACACAATCCTTCAAGCCATTCTAACTTATTAACAAGCGAAATCCGTGTCTAAACACCTTGGACTAAATATACAAACTAATCAAAATTTTGATGTTGAGTCTATTCACTTCTATCACTTGCACACATACAATAATATTCAGTCAGTCAAAACAAAAGTGTAGCTATTGCTCAATAGGTTTTCATGAAAAATCAAGCTACTAACAAGTTTGGTAGGTTTTTATTTAAAGACATTCTTTTTGTTGATTTTTATTTAAGGACATGAACTTAGTCTTTTTACTCAAAGGTAAACATTTATGATGAATGTCGATCTAGTTACTCAACTAAGTTATGTTTTTATTAAGCTGCATGGATGGCTATAATTATGTCATTATAGTCTTTTTACATGAAGGCACACATTTGTGACACATGTCAATTCGGTTACTCAATTAAATCGCATTCTCAACTAGCTATTAGCTCTATTCATAACCTGAAGGACAGGGGAAAAGTTATTTTAGTTAAAATTTACACAACTTTCCTTTTCTTCACATACAATTTTACCTACCTTATTGGTTTAGCTAATCATTCTCATGAAAATGTACTAGTAATGCCACTTATTTGATTGGCCTAAAATTATAAATGAGTATGGCAAATTCCTAAGGTGAGTAGACTAACATCATATCCTAATTAACCAGCATATTTAACCCTAAGTAACTTAGGTCACCAATTTCATAAGCTAACAAATCTTCGCAACCTAAAAGGCTATATTTAAAGATAAATCTATCCTATTAAGTCCTAACCATTGACGCATTCATAGAATTCATATCATGCAACCTAAACAAACTATTATACAACATGCAAGATTCACATTCAAGGTAAAAACACACAATTCGCCCCACACTTTAACAAAATATTGTCTTCAATGTGAGAAGGATACATAAACACACCAGGGGGAAATAAACATAATATAAGAAAAGCATAAGAAGAAAATACTAATAAAAATGAAAAGAGAAGGGTTAGAACATGAACTCATCAGGTTGACTAAGATGGGGATGTTGTCAGAGATGGAGACCTAATGCACTTAACACCGACCTGGATTCCCTTTCTTGTAATTGATTCAAAGAGAATAAGAGAGTTAGCAATCTAACCACTCCACATCATCACAAGCTTATTTTAGAACTTAAAACAAACTTAACTACATAACAATTTGAATATAACCTAAACATGGTAATTTATTGTCATTAGCTTGACCTTATATCATTAGAAGCTCAGCCAGGATCAATTATGAGTGGCTTACTTCTACCCTTCTCGTTCAACATTAATTTTGTAGCCTATGAGTAAATTACAAAATGCAAAATGATCATAAGTACAATATTGATAAAATTATGAAAAACCAATTAAGATCAGTAATTTCCTTCTTTTGAGCGAATTGTTAACAAAACAGGGAATAACAAAACTCCCTGAATGTTCCATGGAATCCAGTAGCTTACCCGGTAAGAGGGTAAGTTGTTCTCTTCTTGTTTCTTCCTCATTCACACTTATCTCCTCTTTTTCTTTAGCTTCTTGAACAGAGACTTCCATAGCTTCTTCAAACTTGATATTCGTTGTTAATTATTCTTTATCCTCTCTTTCCTTCAAAGATTCAAGCACATCAATTTTTCTGAATGAGTCTCCCTCCTCCAGATTCTTTAATATATCATTCATGTTGAATGTCACTTGGTCTTCAATAATCCGAATGATGAGGTTCTCTTCATAGATATCTACCCTAAGTTTTTTAATATTCAAACATGGCATAACAAGATATAAGGAATAATAGGGAGAATTTTCATTCTTTTCATCATCCTCTTTCGTCATCTTTTAGTTTTCTACAAGATAGGGTTAAACTTGGTCTTCCACCGGTTTTTCTTATTCTTCCCCATTTCTAAGTGTGATAGCCTCATATTGCTTTCGTTGATATAATTCCATAGTACTCATAGATTTTTCCACACTTTTCTTACAAAATTTATAAGAAAGTTTTCTCATTTGAATCTCCAAGTTATGAATAGAAAAGGAATGATTTTTGGTTACTCGATCAAATTGCTCTTCCAATCTCTTATGGTCTCTTCCATGTCTGTTAGCTTATTCATGATTTTGTCCAATTTGGAATCCCATGAACTAGACTCATCTTGCTAAAATTCTAGGTCTTGATTTCCCATGTGAGTGCTTACATTGTTAGATCATCTAGATGGTTGTATCACCTCAAGCTACATAGGTTTGTATGAGGATAATGATTTTCTCAACTAAATTGGGGCTCATTGAAATCTACTAGAGTCTTTTTCTCCCTATAATATACATCCTTCATAATCGTTCTTTTTATTTCTTCTTAGCATTTAAATTTTAAGATTCCCCATTATTGTCCGGTGATATCCAAGTTGATGTGTGGTTTACTTTATTCCCAGTTTTTTAACACAAAAGAAGGTGAAATTTGACTAACGAGAGATAGGTTATTTAATATAATAAGAATTGAATCAGATCGAGAAAGTGTGAGAAGAGAGATCTTACATAGGTTTTTGATAGTTTATTAGAAAACTTCAGAACTAACTCGAGTATTGGATAGGTTATAAATTGAGAGATTGCAAATGACATAATCTAATTAGGGTTTATGATTTAAGGTTAATGGATATAACTTAAAAGAGAGTAATCAACCCCAGGATAGTCTAGAACCAACACTCTGATAATTTATAGTCAGTTAGGTTAGCATTAAGGATAGGTACAACTCCCTTTCTCTCAATTGGAAATTTCTTTCAGTTGATTCTTAGCGTATTGCAATTGTTTAATAATTAGTATATTCGTCTTTGATTCTTAATTTGATTGATTGAATTGAATTCTTGTTTTTAGTTTTCTTGCACCTTGGATTTTTGCTTTTGTTTATAGCCTTAGGTTTTAAGATTAAATTAACTCTCTCCTTATGGAATCGACACCTTTGGTACTATGCTAACGAACTGTGCGCTTACGGATTATCGAGAGTTTAATATTAAAACTTACACACAACAAAGACCTGATCAATGGCTTCAATTGATTGATCTAGCTAATAAGATCTTATTTTGCTCTATTATTTGACATTATCTTCTTTTGTTTTAGATTTATTTTCGTGCTTAAATATGAAAATTAATGTTTGTGTTTTTTAAGAGATGAAATGTGGAGATTACATTAAATTGAGACTCTATTTATAATAATAATAAATTTTAGATAAAATGACGAAATTGTTGCAGTGGATAAAGCTGATCACTTAAAAAGTTAGAGTTTAACTGGGAAACATCTCCTTATCCCTATCATGTAGGAGTTTGAATTTGAATTTGTTTTAGATAGACATCTTTACAAGTTAGAGTTAGATTAGGATTAGATTAGAAAACCCTATAAAAGGGATGTTCCTCAGAATAGAAAGAGGTTCTCTCCTCTTACATTTTTTGCAATTCTCTGTCTTTCTTTTATTTTTGTTATGGGAGCGAAAACCATATATGGCTAAACTCAATCTTTCTGATTTAAGGGGATTCAATACTCTGATTGTAATTTTGTGAGGTTTTGTGTTTCAAAATTTTATTCACATTTTAATTTAAGTATTTCTTGTTTGAGTTCTCATATTTCATGAATGATTGATATTCGATTAATCTGACAATTTAATTTAATATTGATTATTCTATCGCTATCTAAGAATTCAATGATCCGTAATTGTCATGAGGATTGGTACAAGTAGAAAATATGTTATTTATGATTTTCCATATTTAATTTATGATAAACAAGAAAACTAAATTGAATTGTTATAGCTGTTTCAATTATTTAATTTAGGGTTTAGTCTTTTTCACATAGTTTATCACTATCATTTATTTGATATGGAATGTTATCACACCATGTCAATAGATGATAAGTTTTTATTTGGACGCTGGGTTTGAACCAATTACTTTAGGAAAATTTGGGACTTATTATAGCTATCCTAATATCTTTCAGACTAATTATTTGAATCGTGAAAATATTCTTTTTAGACCAATGATAAATGTTACAATTAGATCAGATCTTTCCTTTGAATCAGAGTTTGTTAATCTTGACTTTCTTATTTTTAAATTCAATTTATTTAATTTGTTTTTGTATTAATTTTAGTTATTCAGTCATTTAATCAGACCCCCCCTCATTTAATTTTACTTGAAATTAAGAAGCTAGTGTTTAGTTCTCTATGGATTCGACCCAGTTCCACAACTATTACAAATGTTTGGAGAATCAGAATTATTTTAGGGTCTTCGACAACCCGACTAAAACTTGGCACCATTTTTAGGGAAATATTTTAAGTTTGTTAGTTTCTTGGAATTTTTAATTTTACAGTTATTGCTAACCTCTTATCTTGTATGACTCGTGCTTCTTGTACAAGTAAGACAGTGTGTCGTTTGAGAAAAGAGACTAAGTAAGGAAGCAGTCATTCACCTTCAGACGTGAAAGTTAAAGTATATCTAACAATTGGTGAAGACTCTAATTTTTAGGAAGCAGATGAAAAGATGGCAAAGCTTAACCTAGAACATTAAGGGAGTTAGCGACAACAAATTTGAATCAACAACCCTTATACATTCAATTTCCAGATGTTAAGGTAGATTTCAAATTGAAAGCTGGTTTGATTCATTTATTGCTTATTTTTCGTGGTATTAAAGGTGAAGAGCGTAAACACCTAAAAGAATTTCATTTTGTCTGTTCTGGAATGAAACCATAAGGGGTGACAAAAAAATAAATTAATCTCAGGGCCTTTCTGTTCTTATTGAAAGATAAAGCAAAAGATTGGCTATATTATCTTCCACCTGGCTCAGTAATAACATGGAACGAGATGAAAAGAATGTTTTTGGAAAAAAATTTCAAGCATCAAGAGCGGCGAATATCAGAAAGGAGAAATGTGGGATAAGACAAATTATAGTAGAAACATTATATGAATATTGGGAAAGGTTTAAGGAGTTATATGCTACCTGTCTACATCATCAAATTCTCCGATCAACTTTTGATTCAATACTTTTATGAAGGACTATTGTCAATGGATCGAAGTATGATCGATGCATCTAGTGGAGGAGCTCTCGTAAATAAAACACCTGAGGTAGCCAGACAGCTGATATCAATTATAGCCAAAAATTCTCAACAGTTTGGGACAAGAATGGATGGAGTTATGTAACGTGTGAATGAGGTAAGTAACATGAAACTTTAGGATAAAATTTTTTAGTAATCGCTTTAGTTCATCAAATGGTTGTAACACGAAGCTTGAGGATAAAATTTTTGATTTAACCTCTCTAATTCATCAAATGGTTGTAGGTCAATTGCAATTTGCAAGAGTGTACAGATTATGCTCATTCTCTAGACATCCTACGGATATGTGCCCTATATTGCAACAAAACTCTTTTAAAGAAGCTACCACAATAGGGGGCTTTCCTATTCGACCTCAACAAAAATATGACCTTTATTCCAATTACTACATTCCAGGATCGGGAGATTATCCAAATTTGAGCTATGGAAATCAAGGAAGCCAACAACGATATGAACCTCACATTTTAAACAACCTCAAGCTCCTACATATGCTCAACCTCAATCTTCAAATTTAGGTATGTCTTTAGATGAAATTGTTAAGGTGCTTGCTAATAATATTCAACAATTTTAACAGTAAACAAGGGCAAGCCTTCAAAACTTGATAAATTAGATCACTCAGTTAGCCACCTCTATAAGTCAATTGGAAGCGCAAGCATCGAGGAAATTACCTTCCCAAGCGGTGGTAAATCCTAAGGAGAATGTGAGTGAAATGACTTTGAGAAGTGGTATAAGGAAATTCAATCTGGAACTTTTTACCAATGGAGATAGAAAAGCATCATAATGGAGAAAATAAGGACAAACTTCCAACTCAAGAATCAACAAAGGTAAGAAAAAAAACGATTCATCTTCATCAATATCAATTAAATCATGTTTACCACCTTTTCCTAGCAGGTTAGCTAAACCGAAAGATGATGGATATAAAAGAGGGATCTTAGAAACTTTCAAAAAGGTGGAAATCAATATACCACTTCTAGAAACCATCAAACAAGTTCAGAAATATGCAAAACTCTTAAAGGAGTTGTGAACAAATAAAAGGAAGTTGAAGTACAAGGAGAAAATAATTTTGGGTAAGAATGTGTCAGCCATGATAAATAGGAAATTACCAAAAATGCAAAGATTCAGGTATGTTAACACTTATGTGTGTTATTAGTAATAGAAAAATTGACGTGCCATGCTAGATTTAGGTGCATCTATTAATATCATGCCATATTCAATTTATTGAGCTTTAAATATGAATTCTTTGCAAGAAACTAATATGATTATTTAACCAGCGAATCGTTCATATGTACACCTTGTTGGTGTTGTAGAAGATATTTTAGTCCAAGTTTATAGTTTGGTATTTCCAGTGGATTTTTACATCTTAAAAATGGATAAAGATAGTATTGAACATTCATCTTCTATTTTGTTAGGTAGACCATTTATGAAGACAACTAAAATGATAATCGATGTGCATGGGGGTACTCTTTTTGTAGAGTTTGATGGAGAAATAGTAAAATTCAATATTTTTGAAGCAACGAAGTATCCGAACGATTTTCAATCCATTTATCATATGGATATTATGGATTCATTTATGCTGGATATGTTTAAGGAAGAAAGTGATGAAGTTAAGTTCGAGATTAAGGCTAAATCAGAAGTGAACGAGCACATTTATGAAACTTGTGAAGTTATAGAATCTTTATCAACAACGCTAATTGATTCAAAACTTTGAATGATGAACTCACTGTAACTCACAAGAAAATTTTATCTTCTGTTTTTCAGGCTCCGAAGATAGAATTAAAGGTATTACCTGATCCCTAAAGTATGTCTATTTAGGTGATGAAAAGTCATTATCCACAATTATTTCAAAAAGGTTGACTAAAAAGCAAGAGAAAGGGCTAGTAATACTATTTAAGGAGTAGAAAACTACAATTATATAGAAGTTTGGGAAGAACCAACCATGTGAAATATAACGACGTTAAACAATTGCACTTGATTTTGTTTTAGTACTTTCTAGGATGTATTTTTTTGTTTTTGAAATATAAATTATTGGCAAAAAACTTCAGACTACTAAATCTCATAAGATGAGATCTTACTTTATATGATTTAATAATCTCAAATGAGGATCATAAAATTCCAGATTATTAAATCGCATAAGGCGAGACCTCGTCTTATGCAATTTTGTGCTCTAGAATTTTAGATTACTAAATCTCATAAGGCAAGAGCTTGCCTTATACGATTTAGTATTCTAGATTGATACTCTAAAATTTCAAAAATTAAAAAAGTTAAAAAAGAATCGTAATTTTTTGGCGTTTATTATTTCCATTATTCTTTGTTATTTATTTATTTATTAAAAAATTGTCTTCTTTGCAAGAACATTAAAACTCAACAGACCCTCGCCAACTCTCTCCGTCAATGTAGCTCTCACGCAGCCGCCTCATCCTAACCCACGAAACCCTCACGCATCACATAACCCAGCATTAATTTTCTTCCACCTACGCATCGCACAACCTAACATTAATTTTTTTCCACCCACACATCACACAACCACTGTACAGAAAGCACGCAGCCCGCTCCACTGCACAACACGCCACTGCACAACACTCACACAACCCAGCAACCCACGCACCAGCAGCCCCTAGCCACGCAGCCTCACACAACCCCTATCACAGCTCTCTTCCACTCAACGCACCAATAAACCGACACAGCCACACACAACACCCACTCACCAGTAACATGCAACACCCACTCACTACCTAAATACCTGCACAACTCACTAGCAACTCAGCAGCCTCCTGAATCAACCAACACCCCTTCTTCCACCCACGACCCATTATTATTATTATTATTTTAAAAAAGTTTTATTGTTACTGTTTTTAATTACTTTTTTATTTTCATTCTTATTAGTTACTTCCAGTTAATCTTTCTTTTAGTTTAATTTTAGTGTAATGGGGCGTTCTAAGGCTACTACCAAGATTGTAGCAAAAGGCAACTCACCGATGAATGTTAAATCCATTGAAAGCTCTGAAGCCGGTAACAAAAGGAAATGTGAGTGGATTGAGGAAAATACTTTTGTTCTACCACCTGCTGGGTCGGATTTAGAACAATGTTTCACTTTCAACACTAAACAACCAAAATAGCAGTATGCTGCTCGACATATTATTGTAGGTAATTATGTACACTACCCTTCTTTAGAAGAATTGGATATTAAGGAAAAATTTGACGATTTGATAATTGATATGAGTTAGAAGTATTTTGCATTGATTAATTGTCCTATTTTTATTGAATTAATTACGGAGTTCTACACTACTTTTAAATTTGACAAACCAGACAATTTTACTTTAAGTAGTTCTAAGATGATTGAATACAGATTAATGGAAGTTGACTTCAAACAGAGTGTCAATGAGTTCAATTTAGCCTTAGGGTTAATAGATGAAGATTATGCTAATTTGACTCTTTATAAAGAATATGTAATGGACTATGGTGAGTTCAAAACTTTTCAAGCATGGAAATTAATATGTTCGAATCCTTTTCCTAATAATCCCAGTCAATTTAAGAGTAGTAATCTCAATAAAATGGAGTGGATTTATAGGTAGCATTTCTTAGCCTTTAGTTATTCTGGCCAAAAGGCTATTGCATGTATATGTACTAAGGCTGAATTATTCTTTATTTGGTGTATAGTGAATAAAGTGCACATCAATTTAGGTGCTTGGTTGGCTATACAATTTAGCACTGTTTTATCTTCAAACAAACATTTATGTCTCGGTCCTCTTATCACTCATTTGGCTATTAATTTGAATTTGCTTGATGAGAATGACAGCGATATGCATATAGCCTGTGAGATGGAACCTTTGGATAGAATATGTTACGATCGCACTGAGAGAGGTCCATCTTCGACACAATGAGAGCATAGTACAATTCACCCAACTTTTTATCTTTCGACTTCACATATCCAACAAGATTATCATTCTCAGCTGGATAGATTGGAATGAAAAATTTTAAAAATGGAGAAATTTTGGATGCTCTACTTTAATTCATAAGGGTACAATCCTCATACCCTCCATCACTATAGTACACATCCTTTCCGACGCTCACACTTTAGGGAGGTCCTCAATTATTCACTACAAGAAAATAGGGAATTACAGACGAAAATTACCGATGGAAAAAACAAATATATCGTCGGTATACCAAATTACCGATGGAATAAACCGACGGTCTAAAATGTCAGAGATTCGGCAGTAGCTAAATTCACCGACGGACAGTGTCTATACCGTCTGTAAAATTACTGACCGAAAAGATAAACCGTCAGTAACATCAACGGAAAAGTTACCGACCGTCTGATTTGTTCCGTAGGTAAATTTACCGACCGGTGGCTTACCCGTATGTAAATTTAGCATCGGAATGTTTCTAATACAGTCGGTAAACTTACCG
>JANZXR010337798.1:0-25297 GCA_027575705.1 Erythroxylum echinodendron | reverse complement strand
TAGCTTCTGGGAGCGTACTGTGAGTCAACCTAGATGAATTCCTAGGATTATTTGATTATATGTATTCAATTTGTTAAGTTCCAATATCATTGAATTGTGTGTGTGTGCTGGTTCTAACTTCCGGACCTGAGGTCCGAGGAGTTTTGTTCTACGATCACATATTGGAAGTGTTTAATTTGTTATGATTTCGAGTGATTATGTTTCTCAACGATAGTTGAATGCCAGACTGAGGTCCGATGATTATAAAAACATCATCTGAACATTTACATAAGATTTTGTATATGATCTATTCATTATTTGATGCATTTCATAAAATGCATGTTCAGATAAAGGCATTGTGACTTGAGATGCCAATTAGAAGTGCTTCCATGTAGAGCTTTGCTCTGTGATCTATATGTTCTGCATGTCGAGCTCTGCTCCATGAATTTGTTCCGATGGAGCCTTATGGGACAAAACTTTGTATATGTTTGTGAAAGGAACTCAGTCACAACAATAAGAACGAATATCAATCTCATGCATGTCTCATGCAAGTACGTGCACAATGTTTGAATGATATGCAAATTTAAATGAATGATCTTATGTTCTTCCATGTAAAGTTAGTTTCTGCATAAATGCTTATCTGTTTAAATGAATAATTGTGATATATGTGTTGTATTTGTGTAATCCGGTGAAATCATCAATGATGGTTCACTCATTGAGTTCGCAAAACTCATCAAAAATTGCACTGTGGCTTTTCAGGTACGAGACAGGAGACTTAAGTTTTAGTCAGGACGTAAAGTGTCTGTGGATAAAGAAATGGATCAGTTTCAAAAACTACTGAGGGTTAGAGTGTTAGAATATTGAGTGACATGAGTTACATCATTATAGAATTAATTTGGTGCATTTAGGAGATAATTTTATGAATTCATTCACATGCATAATATTAGCATACACATATGGATTATGATTTGGAAAAAATGCAAAGATTTTATGAACACTCAATTGACATGTTCCGTGGTATGAAATTTTCAAAATGATTGTGCATTTCTAATGTCTTGTATTTTGGTTTACCAATAAAAAGAATTAATGGATTATAACTAGGAATTTGGAGTTTATTTGTCATAATTGGAAGATTGATGGATTAATATGTACATTTAGCCTAGGAAAAATTTGAAGTAGCAAGACAAATTGAAATGTGGAAATTTAGGATGTCTAAGCCTATAAAGTGAGTGACAAATGGCTTGGAGAATTAAGTGACAAATGGCTTAGGAATTAAGTGACATTTGGCAGCTAAAAAGGAGGACATATATCTTGCTTAATTACATGACAAGTGTCCTTAAAGAAAGAACACTCATCTTGACTTAAAACATTGCATGGTCATCTTCTTTGCTATTTTTGCCTCTTACCTTCTCCTCCCTCTCATTGCCAAAACCCACCCATAACCCACATCTTTGAGTTTCTGCCTTAGTTTTGTACATCACCACCTAAAACCCATGCAAAATGCTTTATAAAGATAACTGTAGAGGCAGAACACTGTGACATATACTGCTGCCTTCATTTTCTGGTCATGGCCGAACCATCACACCCCCTCAATGTTCTTAAAATGTTCTTGCATGTGAGGCTAAGCAAGCTTGACATTTGAGGTGGCATTCAAGCTAATCAAGTAATTGAAATACTGACCTATTGTGGTATATTTTTTCAGAATTTTTATTATGGCTAATTAGGGGTGGATTGAATGTGGTGTTGGTGTTGAAGATGTGTTGGAAAATGAAGAATGAATGGGTACTTTTCTGTTCTGTTTTAGCATGTACGAAAACAGTAGTTTATGGGTTATTATATGGATGATTGAAGTTGGGATATAAATTATAATTGATGAGGAATTCATGCTAAAGATAGGTGTTATTAAGGTATTTTTGAATCTGGAAAATTAGAGTTGTAGATGTATTTGTAAAAAGTGATTGTTAATGACATAAGTGAGCAGAATTTTGTAAGCCTTAGTGCAACCAATATGGAAGTTAAATTGACCTAAAATGAAGTAACCTTAAAGGACATGAAATCTGGAAATTTTCATGTGTTAGTGATGTCTTTAAGCTTGCAAAATTCGTGAAATATTGAAGGTAGTAAAATTACACACATTAATGATGTTGATGACAAATTCTGGAATTTTAATTTCAACCTTTTGTACATGTCGAACCAGCTGAGAAAAATCACTCTAAATTAGTATATTTGGACTTCATTAAGGCTATGAATGAGCCTAGATTGTTGCTTGATTAATTGGTTAAGAGATTGATAATTTTATGTAGTTAATTGATGCCATAACTTAAAGAATGGACTATTTTGATGTGGTTGTATTCAAAGCTGAAAATTATGATTTGTTAAAGGAATAAATGTGTTCTTTTAATCCAGACATGATCTTAAGGACATGAATAATGTGTATAAGGTATGAATGAATGAGCATTGAAGAACATGGGTTAATTATAAATGAGAATTGGGTAAATGTATGATTATATATTGCTGGAAAAAGTTTGGTGAATGTATAGATCTAGCTTACTAAAATTCCAGATATAAAGTAACAATTGTGTGTGTGTTATAAGAGGATTTTTTATCATAAAAATGTACAAGGATAAGTGTAATATATAATTGATGAATTTGGAGTAAATCACGCTAACTTAAAGGTACAAACCTGACTGTAAAAATAGTAGTATATAAGCTGTAATGATTGAATGGTCTTAGGGTGTATAAGCACAAATTGAATAGTCAAGATCTATGTATAAGAATATATACCCAAAAAGTCAATTGAGCATGCAATGAAACATGACACATATACATGTGCATTATTGTATATTTATATGATTAAATAACTTAGTGATTTGTGAACTATATGTGTATGTATTGCATGACAATAGATGCACAAGGTGATTGTCAACATCCAGAAATTATTGGAACATCGAGGTAATAATATTTTTGGAGTGTACTATGAGTCAACTTAAATGTTTAAACTCACTTATATGTGCTTCTGTATCAATTATATGTTTAATATGAAATGCGTGTACAATTGATTGATAAATGTCGGACTTAGGTCTGAGGAGTTAGTTATATGGCATGAGCACACCGAAATGAAAGGTAATGAAAACATAGCATATGAAATGATGCATCTCATTATATTGAAATGCATGATCATATAAATGAATTGTGACAAGTGACTGACGTGCAGAAAAGAGCTTTGACCTCAGAATTATGAAAAAGGGCCTCAGGCTCTGATAGCATGAACTCATTATCCATAATAGATACGGGCCAACCATGAACTCGATACCCATAATGGGTACGGGACAACAATTATGTTGATAGGCAATTGGTCACAACAAAGCAAAATGAAAATGAAAACACATGAGCATTACATATGCATCCCTACATGCATCATATAATTGAATTGACATGATTTATTGAATTGCTTTGAAATAGTGAAATACAACTGAAGTCAATGGAGAATGTGATATGATATGCAATACTGGCTTATGTGATGTGTTTATTGAAGTTTGATAAATTAGGATACAACTTGTCTTTGTGATTTAACTGTGTGAGTGCATCGATGATGGTTCACTCACTGAGTTTGCAAACTAACCAAAATTGTATCACTATTTTTCAGGTTTGGGGGAGTTCTAACTACTAAGCGATCATCTAATAGAAGTTTGATACTTACATTTTGGGGACAAAAATGGCTCAATCGTATGATCAGTTGAATTTGCGGAGTCTAGCTAGAGTCTTTTGCATTAGCATCCCATATCATGTTACACATTTTTGTACTAAGATTAAACTCTCAGTTGTTGTGTAATGTACATGTGGATTCTGAATTATAATGACATATGTGACTTTATATGTTTGTGAAAGAAATGGGAAGAAATGGATGTGTTGAATGCTTATGATATGTTTGATGATTTGGACCGAGTTAATTTGATTGTCCTAATGTATCATTTCCATAGAGTGTGTTCTTGAATATTCTCTGGTATATTTGGGCTTATGCTTTAAAGGAGTGGTATGTTACAATATAGTTATTATTAGAGTGTGAATTGACTAGAGAATTTCAGAGTAACTTTAGCATGCACTTTTACTCTTATGATTGACTGATGTGCATTATCTTTAGAAGAGTAGTGACTAGTGGTAGACAAAGCCAGTAGGATTTTGAGTCTTATTAGATTGACACATTCATATTAGTCTCATTGTCTTTTGATAATGTGTGACCTTCATGACATGTACATCCTAATTTTGCCTTAAATTTCTATTCGAGACCATATTTTTATCATATGCATTAACATGGATATGATTAGGCATTCTTTACTTTTTTGAGCTACATTAGCCAAATAACCTACCCATTATATTATTTTCCTTTTTTAATAAACCACTGAGCTTTATTTTCCTTTTTTGTGTATTAGCCATGTTACATGCTTTAACCTAACCAAATGTCCTTCCTAAGCCTTGAAGCTAGTGGAATATTTGTTGATTTTTGAGTTTGTATATGTACAAAATTCTAAGTATGGGGTATGCATATGTGTAGGTTGGTTATAATTTTGGGATGTTATTTTATATCTTATAATTGAAATTCCCATATTGATGTAGTTCATTTTAATTTTTATAAGAGAAAAGAAAAGAAAGGAAAAGAAAGAAAGAAAAGAGAAAAGCAAAAGAAAATAAAAGAAAAAGAAAAAGAACAAAAAGAAAGAAAAAGAAAAGGAATAAAAATGTTTAAACAAAAGTATCAAGGAGGAAGTGCATATTTGGTTGCAATGTTATTCATACCTAATGCATCCTCCTAAAGTTTTATTGAATGGGTTATTTGAGTATGTTAAATATG
Source organism: Erythroxylum echinodendron (assembly GCA_027575705.1). Classification (NCBI taxonomy): domain Eukaryota; kingdom Viridiplantae; phylum Streptophyta; class Magnoliopsida; order Malpighiales; family Erythroxylaceae; genus Erythroxylum; species Erythroxylum echinodendron. Next base: position 20,469 of record JANZXR010337798.1, on the reverse strand, counting down.
AGGTAGATGTTGACTTGAAAGGTTCACTCTTTGTGGTTTCAATGTATTGTCATCAATTGTATGAGTGATCCCTTCAGATTGGTATATACTTCATGTGGTTTTTGTATGAGAGCTCGAGTTTGAGTTCTGAAACTTGTTTTTGCATTCATCATAGTTGATGTACATAATTGTGAGTGAATGTTGGTTTTTTCACTTGGACTATCAAATGTTACTTTTGTTTCACTAGCTTTAATGACTTTCATGCTACTTAACCCAAATACATTTCACCTTACCTTTTTCCACATTACAACCTTGAGAAATTCTTTGATCCATGATTTTGTATGTCAACATTAATGGTGGAGAAATGAAATGATATGCAAAATTGTGGAATGTGTTGATTATGAATAGTATTTGAGTGTACCTATGAACATATCTTATTTAAACACATTTTCTAAGTCTACCATTAGATTGGTTGGTTTTTAAAGGTATTGAATGTTGATTGAGCACGAGTAAAGCTTGGAATGTTAAGTTCTTGCTATGACTTTTGAAAGTCATTCATCTTTGTTTATGATTATGTATTCTTGGAACATATGGGAAATGAGTCAATATTTTTGCGTCTATAAGTTTAATTTTGATGTTTTGCCCGAGAAAAACCAAAAGTTAAGTGTGGGGAAAATTGAAACGTGCTTAATCGATTGTTTAATTGTTTCATATCACTTAATGACATAAAATTGCTTAAGATACTCATTTTGACTCATATGTGATTTTAGGCATAATTTGGAAGCAAAGAAGTTAAAGTGAGTCGAAAGCACAATATTTGGGCCATTTTTTGAAGATTAATATTCACTTGTCTTCATGGAATAAAAAGAAGAAAATTAGAGCAAGAGAAGACAAGATAAAGCATAAAACCCATGGAAGAGGGCTATTGGAAATCAACTTGCACGTGTATGGAAATTTCATGCTTTTGCATGCAAGAATGTTGGACTAAAAAAGGAAGAACAACATGAAGGAAACACTGCAGCCGATGGACAGCTAAGGGATAAAACGACGCAGTAGCATTAGAAGCATGAAGTAAAATGGCAGTAACAATAAGGAAAAATGACAGCATCATGATAGAAACAAGGAAACGTAAACCACATTTGCGTTTCCACATTGTTAGGGGAAACGCTAACTCACGCAAACAACGTCTACTTAAACGCAGATGTTTCACGCCAAAACGCAACGACAAAATGGCAGTTGGGTTAAAAACGTTGGACAAAATGACGCAGTGTAGGAGGACAGCAGAAGGAGCAAGACGTTGTTGTTGGGCAGAAGTAAATCACACTTAGTGGCAAACTAGCAGGTGATCACTGCGCAATTGCGCAGTAAGATCTTCAAATCGTAATGCCCCTTGAAACAAAATGTGGAAAATAGAATTTACTTAGATAATATCTATAAGTTATTTGTTATATATTTATAGTATATCGAACACATGCAAAAGCATATTTAAGTAAAAAGGTAACATAAATAGTGAAACGAGCAGAAAAAAAAAAACAAAGTTAATATTATGGGATAGTTGTCTTAAATATGATGAAATTTATAGACAAAATCATAGTAGATAATGCGTTCATAATAAGTCATAAAAAATTTCATAATAGAAACCAATTCGTTGTGCAATTAATAGCATAGTTAAGAGTTAAGCAAATATCCACTGAATTCTTGTTGGTTTTCTAGAGCAAGTTAGGAAGAATTGAATCCACCAATATACATGTTTATTTTAGCTAAAACATTTCTTAAAAGTTACCCGATGGTAGATATCAAATATTTGGATAGCGACATTTGATGCATGACTCCTTGCACTCTCATCTCTATCTGTAAAAGCAAAACTATCATGTGTTCTTTAGGCTGTAAATTTAGCACAAAGCTCCCAATATTGGATCTGAAATGAAGTATTAATGAGAATGTAAATCTAATAACTAGACAGAAATTGAGGAGAACCTTAAAAAGGTTAAAAGTGTCTATGGAAACTACTAACTTTATTATGATCTACAAGATCAAAGTATATATCCTTCCCAATTTGTTCAAGTAGACTGACAAGCTTGAAATTTGTGATTTTCAGCATGAAGAAATGATTCAGGTATTTAATGATGAGGAACAACTTGAGAAGGATATGGAGCAAGAGGTAGTAGACAACAATGACGAGGTACAACCTGACAAGGATATGGAACAAGAGGTACCAGCCAAAGAAGAAAATAGTTTTCAACCGGAGCCAAATGGGTACAGATTTATGGAAAAAGACATTCAATGGGGCTGCAAAACATTTCAGAAACTCCTGATAAACTTAGGATTGCTGTAACCTCACATAGAACTAGAAAATTTTCATTATCGTGATGGTTTGTCCTACAACCCTTTTTTTGTTGAAAATTTTTCCTATAGGTTTTTGCAAGTAGCATATATTATATTATTGTCACATGCTAGCTATATGTTGTATATAATTTCTTAGTCCATGCAACTACAATGTCCTAGTTGGTCTCGTCAAATTGCTTGCTTGTTTTGTAAATAATTTGTTATACAGAGATCTTGTATAGGGAATAAAATAGTTTTCTTAAAACCCCTTTTGCATGATTGCTGAAGGGGGCTTGTACTGATTATCCTGAATACGCTAATGCCTGCTGATGTCCCATCTACTTAAATGTATAATCTGTACCTAACAAGTGTTTGGAATGATTATCGGCAAAGCTAAATTATGAAAGAACACAATGTCATGTTTTACAAGTGTTTGGGTCAAAACACTTACAAGTAGGTTTATAAGAAAGGGGCTTATAATGATTATCGGCAAAGCTAACCGCCGAGAGAAAACTCACTTTTACAAGCCTGTTGAATCCAATCCATTGTATCAAGTTTAATCCAAACCCTTGAAACATATTCAGACCCAAAATTTTCAAATGTATAATCTTACCTTTTTTTTTCTTTTTCTTATAATAACTGAACTCATTAACCAAAGACATGAACCTAAAGTTTAATTATATTGACATTATCTGTTCTTTTTTAACAAGTAAAAATCTTGTAACTTTTACAACACCATAGATTTCAAGCTACACCTACTTGTTTTTAAGATTTTAAATTGTCATTTACCATTTATTTCATAAAAATAACAACAAAGGAATTAAACTACAAAGAGTTTTCAAATTAAAGCAAAAAAAAAAGACACCAACACTCTCATTTTGCACCTATGAGGTATAAAAGAGGAAGTTGATTTCACATAGTGGCAAGTTGATTTCACGTAGTGGCAAGTTGAGCAAATTGATTACTGTGTATGAACAAATCGAACCAGGTCATCTCATTGCACATAAATAGTCGATGAAGAGTCTAGAAATGAGAGACATCTATTCACATTATTTGGTACCTGGCTTAAGGAATAGTAACACCTGCTTCCCCAGAACTCAATTCTTTTTAATGTCTTGCAAAAAAAAAGACGTCAAAATTGGACTCCATAGACAATAAAAAATTCAAGTATTTAGACTTTTAGTAAATCAGGTAGGTTTAGTGTACCTGCAAGCGTTGATGATGAGCTACCAAGTTCTGAAGCGAAGTGTCCATTTGCACTTTTAAGGAGGTTTAGCCTGTCGCAAGAAAGGAGCAGTGCTTCCCCATTTATAAAGTTTGAAAAAAAATCCATTATATATCATTTATCCTTTCAACCAAGTCAGAACGCCATAAGACACAAGCACATTATTTAACCATCCAAATCAAACAATTCCTAAAGCCAAATGACTATTTCGCCTTGATATTATCATTGTTAAATGATACAAGGGTTTGAATATGCCCAAAAACAAAAGCATTTACAATTAACTATCTCTAACTAACATCATTTTCCTACGATGCATCAAAACCTTGACGCTGAGTTTGACACACGAGTTGAGGCCTACATTCAGGTGCATGAAGAACAAAGGTGGAATTATCTGACAAAAAATGCCCATTTTTTCAAGAGGTGAACTATCAAAGAAAAGATGTATTCACCTTGAAATAAGCTAATTCTGACTTGTGCCAGAATCTGCATATATGAGATGCAGAGCACTATATTTCAAAAAGCTTTCCCCTTTCAAAAATTCCGTAATTTGTGGCACTTTTAAGGATCATAATCCCCAATCATCTGTTGCTCAGAGGTTGGAAGAATTTTTGAACCATCCAGTTCTTTGATGCTTTCATTTGGCATAGGCTGTAGCAATATAAAAAGAACCAAAGATAATCGCTAAGATAAACTAGGATAAATCATATTAGAAATATATTATAAAAAAATTATGCGAAAAATTTCAATGGAAAAAAAGGCTACAGCAAGCATATTACCATGCCCAGAACACAAAAAAATTGCAAGCTAAATCATCTACTTCTCAACTCCCATTCTTAGGGTAACTAAATATGATTAATCAACTGAAAATATATAGTTGCTAACATTCGGAGCAGTAGGTAAATTTATCACCTCATCTTCATAAAAGACTTCAGCAATTCTTCGCACTAAACTCTCGTCAAATTCCCTAGTGCACATCACAAAAGATAACTTGGAAAATGATGACTTTGCCGTTCCCTTTCTTCCTAATCCATTTCCATATTTCTCTTTTTATGAGGGGTCAGAGGCCAGTGATCTTTCTATTCAAACATATACATATATATTGTATGCGTACAAATACAGATAAGATATATAGTTTAGAGAATAACTTACAGTGTAGTTCTTAACCAGGATGGTAGTCTCTCGTCCCAGTTGACCTTCCCTGCTATAATCATAACTGAAGAGGAATAGATTCAAAGTCAGATCATGTGCAAGGTGTTTGGAGATATCATACTTAAGCATAACAATGTTGGTTCACCTTATAGAGCAGAGCTTCTCCTTGATTTCCCTAACAGTCTCTAAATCAGCATTTATGAAAACTTCAATAAGAACTCCATGTTCGAAATAGGAAACAATAACAAAACAAAAGATCGATTTATTATTTAAAAGAGGTCTTTGTTAATCTCACCGCATGAGTGACACCATCTCCAGAGTCAATCGCTAATCCAGTGAGTAAACCTGTAGAAAGTAATGGAAACATAAAGAAAAACAGAAAAGACAGGGAAAAAGGAACAAAGAAGGAAAATGGGGACTTAACTGTAGCAATAAAAGTAACAAAGAAAAGGAGCATCATTGATTATTTGTACTAAGACTTCAAAGTGTTTTACTTCAACAATCTCCACAAGCACCTTGGGCATAGAGTGTTAGAACGACTTGGATCTGAATAAAGACACCAGAAAAGTAAAAATACCCATTTTTCACTATTTTTGGAGGGATTAAAAGGAGGGTCAGTGAGTAAAATCTTACATTCTGCTGGATCTATCTGTTCAAGTAGAAGAGAGAAGAAAGATGAATTCTAAAAATCTAGCAAAATCATGCAAAGAAAAAAAAAGAAAAAAGCAACTCCGTCGATGAACAAAACCAACCCAGTAGGAGGCATACAGTAAAGGATCGTTACCAGCGTCGAGTTGAGGGTAAACAGGCGTGACGAAGAATTCTGGCCACACCTTTTCGATTACGCCCGGAGCAGAAATGAAGTACTCTGACATGACATCGGACTACATCTCAGATCAAGATTAGGAGAAGGAGAGGAAGCCAAAGTAGAAGAGAGCAGAAATTACCGGCGGAACCTTCGAGAGTGAAATAAAACAAGAAAGACCACAAAGGATGACAGCCGTTGATGAAATGGAAGTTTGGATTTTATTTCTTCGTCATCACCCATCTTCACGCTTAGTATATATAGTTAAAGAATAAAAACATAGATAGCGTGAGGGTTTGAGGAGATGGTTTGAATAAAAATCATAACAGTAGCAAAAGTGAGGGTGGTCTTCAGTGGGAGTTCTTTCTTGGGGCTGAAGCAATTATTTTTTTTTGTAGCTTTTGATTTTAATGAAGATGAGGGGTAAAGCTCTCAATCGGGAGAGACCTATGGAGGGCTAGACATTTCGACATCAGTTCGGAGGTAACATTAACATCGATGACCTAGGTTAAGTGTATTTCACTGTTTTTGTTATTTCTTTCTCTCTTTAGAAATTAATTGTGTTATCCTATGTTAATTGATTTGAGTTTCGTGTATGGATAATCATATTCTTGTTATTATTTGATTATTTGTGTATACCCATTTTTATTATGAGAAGATTATTTGAATGCGTTCATTGGATTGTTTATTTACAAACCCATTGCTAAAATTTTGATATAATTCGTAATTATTATATTTGAAATTCATGTGTAGCGATTAATGATTCATAATCATTAGGGATAACATAACCTAGGTTAAATGATGCATCGTATGTGGTTATTGCCTTGATTAATTGTTTTTCCTAATTCGTAAAGCTACTGTCCAGTTGAATCTAGAGATTGTATCATAAGTTATTAGGTAGTTAGGTTTAATTAACGATCGTATCTTAATTAAATACTACCTAATGGAAAACTCAGGTTAATTATTAACCTATAACTAATAGTTACTATGAGAGGTTTGAGAATAACAAATAATTGAAATATGTTTAATTAGGGTGTAAGCCGAGATTGAACCAAAGAATCAAGTCCTTACCAAATTCCCCATTTTTATCATTTTTTTACGTGTTTTCTTTAAATTGCTTTTGTTAGTTAGTTTAGCTTTATTTTATTTTCTTATTTATAGAACCAAACCCCTTAAACCTAAATACCGATTACTTTCATTTCAACAACTTTACACATACTGTGGGATCGACTTAGACTCACCACTACTACAATAGTAGTATAGTTTTTATTTAGACTAACGTAACGATGCGCTGTCAATGAGTCCCTTATTGTTGTTAACACTAATCCTTCATCTTTACCTAGCAGGATAGAGAAATTAAACAAGGAGAAAAAGGGTAAAGAGATATTGAAGATTTTTCAAGAGTGCAGGGACTTAGTAGAGATTAAGATTATGAGGTTAGAGAAGTTAACTTAAGCCCTATTTTAAAGAACCTTAAGTGGAGAAGGCATAAATTATGACACCTAAAGATTATAATTTTGTCACGTGATTAGGAAAGTATAGAGTCGAGCCAATGACAATAAACAAAGGCGCTTCTTAGGAGGCAACCCAAGGGAAGTTTATTTCTTTTTACATTTTTGCATTTGTTAGGATATGCATGTGTGTTTTAAGTTTGTTTATTTTTTAACATGTTTTCAAGTTTTAAAACAAAAAAAGAGAGAATCAATTCAAACAAACAAATAATTTCTCTTTTTCTATTACTTCTAGAATTATATAGTCGTGATTAGAGCATGAATTGACTAGAAAAATTCATAGCAACTTGAGCATGTACTTTTACCCTTCTTATTGGTCAATATACATTATATTTAGAAGAGTAATGACTAGTGGTACACACAAGCCAGTGAGATTTTGAGCCTTTAGACTGATACATTTATATCAGTCTTATTGTCTTTTGTTTGTGTGTGACCTTCATGACATGTACATCCTAATTTTGCTTTAATTTTCGATTCAAGACCATATTTTTCTCACATTTGTTAATATGAAAATGATATAGGAATTCTTTGTTTCACAAGTTACATTAGCCAAATAGCCTACTTATCGATATGAATTTTACCTTAGTTAATCCCCCATAAGCTTTATTTGCCTTTTTTTGTGTTGACCATGATACATGCCTTAAACCCAACTAAATGTCTTACCCAAGCCTTAATTCTCCGATTAAATAATTTATAATCATAGAATTTATTTTTAATTCTCTGATTAAATAATTTATAATCATAGATCAAGATTGACGTCCAGCAAAAGAGTTTTAATTTATCTGATTCTAATTATAAATTAGAATTATAATTTATAATCATTGCCAATATATTAGGAACCTCATGGGTCACACATATAGAGCAGTTTAAAAGAAAAATCAATTTCAATTAAGTTGGACTTAATTATAAATTTTGAGAAACTTTAGGGATCAAATATGAAATATTTGATTTTATTAAAATTGAATTAATTATAATTAGAGTTGGACTTTAATTATAATTCATGTATTTAATTTTAATAGAAATTGATTTAATTATAAAATTTGAGAAACTTTAGGGATCAAATAGGAGATATATAATTTTTATTAAAATTAAATTAATTATAATTAGAGTTTGACTTTAATTATAATTGAGCTATTTAATTTAACAAAGAATTTAAAAACCCTAATGCTTTTTCTATGGAATTAGCATAAGGGAGCTACCACTCCTGCTTTTTCTTATCAAGAGTTGAGAAACTGTTTTTTAGATACCGTTAAATGCTGGGTAGACGAACAGCTAATGGCTTACATATCGAAAAGCTTTCAAAAGATTTTAACAGAAAAATAGAATTAGGTAAGATTTTATATTTTATGAATCGATTTAATTATTCAAGTTATTCAATTATTGAGATTCGATCGGGAATTGTAAAAAAATTTATTTTTTTGTTGTGCTTATGATTGCTAGTTTCCGACATGGCATGCATGCTTAAATGAGATAATCACAACATACGTGTCAACAACTTTTAAACTTCTTAGCTTGTAATTTTTGTGCTGCATATTTTTAACAAGCCGACAACTAATTTAATAATCGAAGTGGAATCACCAAGCCAAGCTCTAGGTTCTATTAATTTTTCTTATTTTGCAAAAAATGTTGTACAGAAATGTTCCTTGTTTTTGTAGATAACCTACAAAGAGCCTGAACGATATCACATCAACAAGTCAAGGTTAAGAAGATTATTTCAAAATTCGATACTATTAGTATTTAAACTTAAAAACGTGCATACCTTTCAAACTGAAACACTAGTCTTTCTACGTTTTCATTACTAAGAAAAGTGGATTGATTCTCGTAATATGTGCTAAAAAAATCTCTCCTTTAACTGGAGAAAAGTATAAAAGGAGATACGTGACATAATTTTATAAGATAGATTATACTGGTTTATACTTTATAACCAATTAGTTAGATATAATTTTTGTAACATAATTATTTAAATGCATTCTTTATGTTATACTTATTTTTTAATTAATTGATATATAAAATAAAGTCCATCAAATAAATTTACAAAGCAAATAAAATTATGTTAAGATCATGATTATAATATTAATATTTTATTTATGTATTATCATGAAATTGTTCCAAGTTAGCATTCTATTGAGATTAGAAATTAAAAAACTTATATTAATTTTTTGAGAGTCATTATTCTATTTTATTTAAAATTAATTCTTTAGTAATATGAATAATAACCGTCTTAATTTATTAAAAAATTATTTTTCTTGAATAAATTTTGAAAACATTGTCATTTATTAATCAAAAGTATGAGGTTTTTTAATTTTTAGAAAATTTTTAATTTATTAAGATGATTTACTAATTAATTAAGAAACTATTCTCTAAATAAATAATGAAAGGAGTTTTTTAATTAAATTATAAAATATTTTACTTAATTTTGAAAGTGTTTTCTTTTAATATTAAAATATAATTCTCCAATTATGGAAAAGTAGTTTCTAATTAGACTATAAATGATCTTCTAATTAGATTAGAATGTCTTATTAAATTTTAGAAAAAGAGTTTCCCTAAATTACAATAATAAGAGTAATTTGTTGAAAAATATTTTCAATTAATTAAAGAACAAAGATAATTGGAAATATTTTTTAATTTAAATTTAAAATTGTTTTAAAATCAAATTAATTTTCTATAGGGAATAAAATTTTAATTTAATTAGGAATCAATAGCTTTTTTGTTTAATTTAATTATTAAAAGAGTTAAAAATATTATTTTAGATTATAAAGATTATATCAATAATTATAATTAAATAAAGTTTGACTTTTTATGCATAAACTTTGACTATTTATACATAAGTTGTATGTTTATACATATATTTGATATAATGCATGTGCATATTTGATTACATATTTATATGTATGGCATTTTATATATAATATGTATTTGATATGAAAATTTGAAAATCCCTTGTTAAAATATTAATACATATTTAAAACATGATTGTTGCCTTTAATTGTTATGAGAATAAACTAGGGTTTTGTTTATTGTTAAACTTGTTGAACAAATTCAAGTTCACGTTAACCATAACATTTTTAGTCTTATAACAGTAAGTCCTACTTAACTAAATTTATGCAATTTAAATGAGTAGATTGATGATTATATGAATTTAGAGGCAAGGTAATAAATAATAAATGTTTTCACAAAAGTTATCACCTAATAGATATAACAGTCATATAAGATGTGATTGATAAAGTTATTGTCTACCTAATATGATTTTCTTTAGTTATGAGCAAACTCAAGATTAAATAAAATTGAATGTGATCTTAGTCATTAGAACAAATAGAGTGATCTTTTCGGAATAGTTTTCAGGGCAATTATTATGAAAGAATAATGAAAGTAACCAAATATATGACTGACGTTGTGATCTTATTTGGTTAGTATGACATATAACCTATTACTTGCTTTACATTTATATTTTTAAGAAAAATTACCTTTGATTTACATATGTGACACTAAGTTTAATGAACCAAATTCTTGGATATAAATTAGGTTTTGAGAATTTCTCAAAGTTAGAAAGGAAAAGTATAAGTCCATTAGTTCCTATTAAAGATTTTATTAAAAAAGTTTTATAAATACCTCAATATCATATGGATTAGAAAAATTTAGTAACATTTTGATTGACTAATATCTCATAAACTTTGATAAGAACATATTATGTGACAGCATAACATAAATAGTTGCGTAAAGTAAAGCTAAAAGGTATAACACCTTGATAGAATTGTTTTTATCCAATTTATCCAAATGGAAGAATAAATATGGATTAAAATTGAAGGCATTTGTTGTAACACACCACTACCATAGAGGATATGCTTGAATATCCAGAGGATATTCAAGAGCATACCTTATGAAAATGGCATGTTAGAGCAATCACATTAACTTATTATGGCATCATACAGAACATAAGTAGTCAAAAGATCAACTTTGTTCATTTCATTCATAAACATAATTTACATTGTGGCATTACATTTCATAATCCATATATTTACATCATCAAAGTCATCTGAGTGTTTACTACTCTTTTACAAAATGTTCTATATGAAATTAGAAACTACATAAACACAATCTATAACTCCTCATATATCAACTGACCAAACTTTTGAGCCATTCTTGTTTCCCGAAATTGAAACTACTAGTTTGCCTTAGAAACTAGGTCTCCCTCGTACCTGAAAATTAACATTGTAATTTTGATGAGTTTAAATCAGTGGGTGAACCGTCACCAATGTGCTCACTCAAGTCAGAACACAAAACATCACTGATATGAAACCAAATTCACAATATATCTCATCTCAACAATGCATCATGAACTTCATACATTTCTATACTCATTTTAGAATAATTCACTCATCTAACTCAGTCATTCATATCTTTAACATATATATGAAGCAACATGTACGCAAGCATTGCATATCTTTATACCAACATAATTCAGCACTCATTCCTAATCATTTACATGATACATTTGAAAATATAATGGAAGATGCATATACACATGTGACTCCACTTTAATTTTTATTTTGTTGCGACCGATCATCTATTTACTGTCCAGTATCTATTGTGGATACTGAATTCATTTTATTTACTATCCCGTACCCGTTATGGATACTGGGCTCATTAATAACTGAGCCACAATGCACATTTGCTAGCTTTAAGCTCATTTTCACACTAGTCACTCCGGTCACCTTTATCTGATCATGCATAACAATGTGATGAAATCCATTATTTCACAAAATATGCTAACAATATGTTTCATTCATTATGCACAGTCATTTATCATTTTCGTCAGATCTGAGTCCAACATTCTATATTTCGTTGAGTATACATTTTCCATATTCACATTTAATTAGGATGCACTTCCAATACAATCTTGAATATTGGTCTCCTCGGACCATCAATGTTTAAAATTATCACAATCATATCAATAACAATTTAATAACTGAAATTTTGACAGAAACAAATCAATCATGGTAAGAAAATATCTAAGTTAACTCACAATACACTTCAGATAAGCTATTGCCTCGATGATCCGGTAATGTCTAGATGCTGACGTTCAACTAGTGCTTCTTTAATCATGCAATACACACACATTGTACACATTACTAAGTTGATCAATCATATAAATATTCAATCGTGCACATATATATGTGTCATGTTCAATGCATGCTCAATTGACTTTCCTAGGTATGTATCTTTAAATCACAATCTTAATCTTTCATACATTATAGCTTGGATATAACTAGTTTGTAATTAGCTATATACCACCCTAATCAAACTTGATTATTCTAAATTCATCAATCATACATTCATCAACTCCTTTTCTAGTATTATATAATCACACAATATCTCAATTCTCATTCATTCATTTTTAATGCATTATTCATATCCTTTGGATCACATTTGTATTCATAAGAACATCTTTATCCCCTAACACTTGTAAATTCCAAACTTAGATACATTGATATTAAACAAACCTTTCGTTAAATTATAACATCAATTAACAAACTAAACTTATCAAACACTTATCCAACTTATCCAACATCAAATTAGGTTCATTTTAAGCCTCAATCAAGTCCAAATGCACCATAGTCAAGTAACTTATCCTTAGTTCATTCAATAATCACACAAAACAACATTTTCTTTACTTTATGGCATTTCCCACGATCGTGTATGCAGCTCCCACGATCGTGATTGCAACTCCCACGATCGTGGGGTGGGTGAACTGAAAGTTCACCATTTAATTCCTTCAATTTTTTTTCTAGATTTTTACATCTTTATACCAAACTCAAAACATCTTCTTAATAGTCCATTGGTCGCTGTTTTTTGATATATGTAAGTTTTAATGTTTAACCTTGATAATCTGCAAAAGAATCGTTCATTCGTATAATACTTAAGGTGTTGATCCCACGAGAAGGGTTAATCTAATCCTAAAATCTAAGGCTAAAATAATGCACAATAATTCAAATGTAACAAAACTAAGGCAAGAATTTAATTCAATCACGCAATTCAAATCCAAGAATCAGTTACAAAAATATTAACAAAATAGCAGTTGCAACACCTAATCAAGAATCATCCTAAAGAACTACCAATTAAGAGAAAGGGAAAATTTATCTATCTTTAATCCTAACCTAATCGATTATGAGTCACTAGATTATTGGTTCTAAACGGTCATAGGGTTGATTACTCTCTCTCGAGTTATAACCATTAACTATAATTTGTAAACCCTAATCAGATTATTGGAATTGCAATCTCTCGTTTAACAATCTATCCAAAATCTAATTAGATCTGAAGTTGTCCAAAAACTATCAGGATCCTATGTAAGATCTCTCTTCGTACAAATTACCGATTTGATTTAATTCTCGCTCGATTAAATTACCTAACTCTCATTAGCCTAATATAATTATTTTCACTTGATTCACCCTCTTAGTTTATCATTGAATTATGCAATTTCAGAAATTAAATCACGGTAAATCCATTAAAAAAAACAAACAATCAAATTTCATTAAATTAAAGACAAAGTAACCCAAAGGTGAGTATAGACATCCTCAACATTCACAGAATCCTACCATCAATGGTTATCCCAATTCTATATATTAACAAAATTGAAAAATAAATTGAAAAAAGATCGAAATGGATGATGGAGGCAGTAACGTCGAGAAATCTCCTATTCTAGGAAATACTTCACGTAGGCTTCTTCTCCACGTCTCTCTTCCTTCTTCTCTTTCTCAATCTCTCAATGAACTCTCTCTAGGGTTTCTTAATGGTGGCTAATGCAAAAGCTCCTCATCTCCTTTTTCTCATTCTTTTTATACCTTTTTGTACTCTGGGCAGCCCTAGGATTTTTTCGAAGTGCGAAAGGTCCAAAAATTCCCTTGAAACTTGACTTTTTTGAGTGTCTGCGCGTCTGACCAATACAGGCCATTATCATGGCCTTGCATGCCATGATCATGGGCTACATCTGAGCCTTATGTCACGATCGTGCAATTAGGCTATGATCGTGTGTTGTGTCCTGGCCTTTGTCACGATTGTGGCCTATATGCTACGATCGTAGGCTGACTCCAATGCCTCTGTCATGTTCGTGGCCTATATGACACGGGCCATTGTTTCGGCCTGAGTGTCTCTGAAACTTCTCTATTCTTTGAGGTTGACCCTAAAACACTAATAAGCACATCAAGGTACCTCAAAAACATAAGATTTAAGCTCAAAGACTTAGCTAACCCATAAAAACACTTAAACACACAAACTAACATAATTATAACCTAAACACATATTAAACGATTAAGTTAATACTTAAATACGTAGCAAACTAAGCCCTAAAAATGATGGAATTCACACTTATCATGAAATGAATTTAATTTTAAACACAATCATTCAAGTTATATCAAATCATTAATATGTAAAATTTACATCTAGGGGCTTTGAACTAAATATAAAAATTAATTCAGATCTAGGTGTTAAATTAATTTATTTACCATTTTCAATTGCACACATACATTAATAATTCTTTGGTCATTCAGACTTTGTAACTACTCGTAAGTACATTTTCATGAAAAGTCAAGCTATTACAAGTTTGGTACGTTTTTATTAGAAAACAATTTTTTATTTAAACAATGACCTAGTCTTTTACTTGGAGGGAAATATTGGTAATGAATGTCGATCTGATTACTCGACTAAGTCATTTTTATTAAACTACTAGGTTGAAACGTCATTATAGCTTTTTGACACAAAGGCTCACATTTGTGATGGGTGTCGATCCGATTACTCAGCTATATCACATTCTTAACTGGCTACTAGCTGTATTCATAACTCAAAGGTCAACGGAATAGTTATTTATATAGCAGACATGATTTTTTAATTATTATTATTGCCTACCTTGTTGTTTTAGCTATTCGTTTCAATAAAAAATACTAGTAAAGCTACTTAAGTCGAAAAGCCCCAAATTATGAATGAAAGTGACAATTTAGAGGGTGACAAACTCACACTATATTCTAATTAAGCTACATATTTAGCTAAATACCCCAATTTACTAATTATGCGAGCTAATTATTTTTCATAACCTAATAGGCTATATTCAAAATTAAATCAATTCCAATCTATGTAAGCCATTGACGCATCCACACAGTACATAAAATGCAACCTAACAACTATCATATAATATGCAAAGTCACATTCAAAGAAAAACACATAACCCTCCCCAAACTTGAACATCATATTGTCCTCAATGTGAGAAGGGGACAACAAAACAAATAAGGAAAAAAGAAACATAAATTAAAGTCAAACTAAAAATAAAAATGAAGATTAAATTTAAAAAGAAAGGGGGTGAGACAAAGCCTTCTGGTGATAGAGGCGGGAATGGTGTTGGAGGGGGCAATTAAATGCCCTGAGCCTCAAAATAAATATGGATATGACGTATGTCCTGAATCTGATGTCGTTGAGTTTAGGCCATCTCCTTCATCCTTCTGGAGTTCTCCACAACTGTATCTGTAATTAACTTGTTGTTTGTAAACATTGTATCCAGTACTTTCTTCTAGCTTGGTTCTTCTGTTTCTTCTTCCTCTTTAGACTCTTCACTAGGCGAGTCCTCTTCTGCCTACTGAGTCAGCACTATACTCAAACTCCTTGACTAGCCCTAATCTTAACATACATATTTTGATTAATATCCCAGAGTTCCATGTTATGGGACTTAAGGATTTCAGCACTCCATAGATGATGAAGATTTAGGAAGTCTTGGAGATGGACAGTTAAACCACTACACTCTATGCCATAATACTCAGCAATGAAAAAAACTAAGTAAGCCGTACCTAAATTGTTTCTCCTCTTGTGTGGAGTTGCAACAATAACGTTTAGCACATGTGTGGAGGTGCACATTGGAATGTTATGATCTATACACCATAACATGAAGAGTGCCTTTGTTGAGCACTTACTGGTTTCTGATTTATCAAAAACCAGTTGACACATGAATTTATGCAATAACAAGTGCTCATGGGTACTTATGATGTTGTTGTGGGCATTTTTGGCATCAAATTTGTGCAATGACAAGTGCTCATGGGTCTTTCTCCCTCGTCCCGAGACTTGGTTTCATCCCGATGATTGATCCTGCTTGGCTAATTGCTTAATGCACTACATATTGGCTTGTGAATAGGTAGGAGTTAGAAGAGACTAGAAATTTGAAATTTGGGTAGGGAGAAGTGAGAGTGTTTGGAGGTTTCAAATCTAGAGAGATAAAGTAAAAATGAAAGTGAGTGAAAAAATGAAGTTAAAAATGAAGATATAGGTAGATAGAGGGTAGAATGGTAAAAATTGACTTGAAAAAATCATCTGTTCCCTTTTTACCCTACCGCAGGCTACGATCGTGGCCTACAATTTTTCACCAAAATTTTTAATTTTTTTTCCTTTTGTTCTTCTTCACTTTCCGAAGTCACTTCTTAATTCTTTGTGGCCCTTTCACCTTTCTTTGTGTACTTCATCGATCATCAAATTTATATCGATGTCCTATCCCTTCTCGATTTTATTTGGAAAAGAAATAACCTAACTACAAAATCCAAACTTTCTAGAAATAAAACGGAATAACATCAATTTAATAGTCTATATGTTACCTCCTATGCAGTGCTTCTTTTAATGTCTATAGCTCGACGCTCTTCTTTTGCTCATGTTGGTTCAAATGATTGGTGCAATGGTAGTGCAATCACTGATCTCATAATTTGCACATCAGCTACCATGCTATGGATTCCACGTTCCTCATGATTCTCCTTCTTTCTCCTTCTTCTACGAGATTGTTTATTTCTGAATGCAATCCTAAGATCCTCAATATCTTCCCATTTTCCTCAAGGTTTGGTTTCCTTGATATTAGTTGGAGGTAGAGGAGAACAGTTGTCTTTCTTTGACACTTTAAAGGTTATTTGCTACTTCCCTACCCTCAGAGTTAGTTTACCCCCATCAACATCAATTATTGAATGAGCAGTGGCCAGGAACGGTTGTCTAAGGACCATAGGGTTTTCCAAATCTTCTCCAATATTCAATATATAGAAATCTATGGGGAAAATAAATTTATCAATTTGAACTTACACGTCTTTAATAATCCCCTTCAGTTGATGAACTATCCTATCAGTCATTTTTACTAACATCTTTATGGGTTCTAACTTTCTTAACCACAATTTCTGACTAAAGGTATGGGGCATCATATTGATACTTGCTCTCAAATCCATAAATGCCCTGTCTATGTTGACTCTATTGATACTGCAAGGAATGTAAAAGTCCCCTGGATCCTCTTTCTTCTATGCTATATTAGGATTTTCTTTCGATATGCGCTCCTTAACCTTCTTCTTGACCTATTCCTTTAGTGTGAGCTTTGTTTGTACTTGTTCCATTATGTCCTCAACCTTGTTTGATTCAACCTCCTTAAAATTCCTTGTTTCCCTACTTGAAATTGACTTCCACTGAGCTAGAATAGGGTATGGAATTTCAAGTTGAAGTTTCTTGATTGGCTCAATTATGAGCTCATTTGGAAGGATTTCCATAATTACTTGTCTTCTCCTTTATCTCCATCTTCCTTCAGATGTTCAAGTTCCTTTTCTTGGGTTTAAATGATGGCCACGATTCATTCCTTTGGGTTAGACTCGGTATTACTTGGAAGGGTTCCTGAATTCATAGTAGATATTGCCTCCGCTAGTTAGCCTACTTGGACTTCCAGATTGTGTATTGAAGAGGCGTGGTTCTTGGTGACTTGCTCGAATTTGCTTTCAAGCCTCCTGTGTGCATCCTCCATACCTCCAATTTTATCTAAAATCTTATCCAAGTTGGATTCCATTGAGCTTGATTTATCTTATTGGAAGCCTGATTATCCTTGAGGTCTAAACTATCTTCCAACATTGTTCGTATAAGAGAAGTTAGAGTGATTCTTACACCCAGGATTATAGGTGTTGGAGTAGGGATTGTTGCCCCCTCCTTATCCATACTGAGCTCCCATATAATTCACTTGCTTTGGATCACTTTCCTTTATCGAGTAACTGTCCACTGTATAATAGTCCATTTATCTATATAGTTCACACTTTAGTTGCACGGCTTTAATCAGAGCTGAAGACGAAACCTTGATATTGTTGAGTTGTTAACTCCAGTTATCAATTTTCACTGGCATTTCTATCATTGATCGAAAACTATAATTCCTTTTTGCTCTTGGAAAGTAGTAGTTTGTCTACTCCGCTCGTTCATCCACAGGTAGCTATTACTCACAATCTCTTCTATCAGCTCTTTCGCTTCATCAATTGTCTTTCTCATTAGTGATCTTCCCAAAGCTGGGTCAATCGTGCCTCTCATTTGTGGGGTTACTCCATTATAGAATGTTTGTAACAATAATTCCTTAGTTAAGTTGTAGTTTGGGCACTTTCATTGCAAATCTTTATATCGTTCCTACGCTTTATAAATCGATTCCCTGTCACTTTGCTGGAAGCTGGTAATTTCCTTGATGATCTTAGTGGTCTTAATTAGGGGGAATACTTATCTAAAAAGACACAAACTAGTTGATCCCATGTCATGACATTGGCTGGGTTAAGGGCATGATATAAAGCCTTTTGCTCTATCTCTAAAGATAAAGGGGAAAAGCCTAATTCTGACTGCATCTTTCAACATCTGATGGTACCAAAAGGTATCACAAATTTCAAGAAAGTTCACTATATGTGCATTAGGATCTTCATTTGTTAGTCCATAAAACTGCACGTTCTGTTGAATCATGTTTAGGAGGGCTGGTTTGATTTCAAATGATGCTATTTATACAAGTGGCCTAGCTACTCCTTGGTTAGCCATATTAAACCCTGGTCTCATGAAGTCTATAAGGGTCAATTGTTGGTGTCCTTGGTTCACTCTGCGGTCCAAATTTTGCTGAACTTCCTCACCCAATGTTGATTTCACAATTTCTTCTTCTTCTTCATGTTGAGCTTTCCTGATGTTTCATTCTAATCTAGTGATGTATAAATCTAAGGTTTCAACTGCTTGATTCGAACCTCTCATGAGTCTTATGTTCATGCAAGAGCATGATTTCAAAAATATAAAAGAAATAATGAAAACAAAAAAATTTAAAACTAACTAAACGCCTTACACTATAGAATTAAATTAATCACCTCCCCGACAACGGTAGCAAAAACTTGATCATGGTTTTTTTGACATATGTAAGTTTTAATAGTTAACCTCAATAATCTACAAGCACATGGATTATTCATGTAGTACAAGGTATCGATCTCATAAGGAGGGTTAATCTAATCCTAAAATCTAAGGCTAAAATAATGCACAATAATTCAAATGTAATAAAACTAAAGCAAGAATTTAATTCAATGACGCAATTCAAATCCAAGAATCAGTTACAAAAATATTAACAAAATAGCAATTGCAACACCCAATCAAGAATCAACCTAAAGAACTACCAATTGAGAGAAAAGAGAATTTTATTTATCTTTAATTCTAACTTAATCGATTATGAATCACTAGATTATTGGTTCTAAATGTTCCTAGGGTTGATTACTCTCTCTTGAGTTATAACCATTAACCCTAATTAGATTATAGGAATTGCAATCTCTCGATTAACAATCTGTCTAAAACCCTAATTATATCTGAAGTTGTCCAAAAACTATCAGGACCCTATATAAGATCTCTCTTCACACAAATTATCGATTTGATTTAATTCTCGTTCGATTAAATTATCTAACTCTTGTTAGCCCAATTTAATTATTTTCACTCGATTCACCCTCTCAGTTTATCACTGAATTATGGATTGTAGAAATTAAATCACAATAAATCCAATAAAAACCCAAACAATCAAATTTCATTAAATTAAAGACAAAACAACCTGAAGGTGAGTATATACATCCTTAACATTCACATAAGCCTATCATCAACAGCTATCCCAATTCTAATAAATCAGAAACAAATTGAAATGGATGATGGAGGCAACAACGTCGGGAAACCTCCTATTCCAGGAAGTAATTCGTGTAGGCTTCTTCTCTATGGCTCTTTTTCTTCTTCTGTTTCTCAATCTCTTGATGAACTCTATTTAGGGTTTCTAAATGGTGGATTATGCAAAAGCTCCTTATCTCCTTTGTCTAATTCTTTTTATAACTTTTTGTGTTCTGGGCAGCCCTAGGGTTTATTGGGGTCTGAAAGTCCAAAAATTTGCTCAAAACTTGACTTTTTGCAGTGTCTACGCTTCTTCCCGATGTAGGCTACGATTATGTCCCTGCATGCCACGTTTCTGGGCCACATCTATATCCTGGGCTTCTGTCATGATCATGGAAATTAGGCCACGAAGTGTTTTTGCTAATTGATTCTAGTTCCACACATTCCTTTGTTTTTACAAGCATGACATTGCATGACATTAATTTGATACCTTTGGATAACCCCTTGATTGTTAGTACTCCTTTAGGGAGGAATGTGATAGTCAGTTAAGTGTATAGGGATTGTAA
>JANZXR010337720.1:0-25307 GCA_027575705.1 Erythroxylum echinodendron | reverse complement strand
GAAGATGAACCAAAAATGAGACTCTTTTACTTGGTAATTTCGGTTCACCCTTGCATAAAAGGAGAGAGAGTCTAAAAACTTGCAAGTCTTTCTTACACTATCAAATTCGGTTATTTATGGAATGGAAGAAGAGAGAGGCATCCAATGCATCACTTCTTTCATTAATCAATCATAAAGCAACTAATAAATGAGACTCTCTTCATTTATCTTTAAAATGGCTATATGACAAGACCATAACCTAAAATTGAATTACCAATTTCGGTTTTTGTAAGAAGAAAGAAGGAAGATAGTCCATCTAATGTACATCTTTCTTTTTTAATCTAATGAATGCTAATAGGTTACATGCTAACATTAAAAGATAACCATTACACCATTTAATGGTAAGTTCATACATTTAATGATGATAAACCATAATAAAAACCATCTTTATTTAGCATTTGAATGTCAAATGTGCAGCTGCACATTTAACCTAAGAAAACCAAAATACTTCTCTCTTTAAAAATTTGGTTTTAATATAATTAATCTAATCAATTACATTAAACCAAAATCTAGCCGATTTCTAAATGTACATTTGGGCTTCTAATTAACCATTAATTAGAGCAAGCCCAATATTCAATTATAGGCTTCTAAAACCTCCATTTATATTTCTTACTTAGCTTGATAACTTTCTTTAAAGCCAAATGGGGAATCTTATTGGACTTTGATAATTCAAGCTCCAATAAGCCTAGAATTAATTTAATCTCATTAGAGTTAATTCTAGCTTATTAACTAAATTTCATTCCACTAAAGACAATTACTTGAACTCTTGAATTATTAAATATTATGAGAACACATATTTCATGTACAATTGCAAACCCTATTTACAACCTTATTATAGCCATCCGCACAACAAAGGGTCAAATTACCGTTTTGCCCTTATGTTAGTTTTTCTTTCTAGATCTCCCGTTTTACATTATATGGTGATTAACACATAAGATCTCATCTTGGTATTAAAAATTGATGGGTAACTAGTCCGTCAACCTACTGGCGCCAGTTTAATCACCAAATTTCCTTAAAACATCTAGAAGTGATGATAGCATTAGAAACTCTTCGTTTGAGTGAATGTTCCCTGATACATGTTTCAATCAATAATTCCAACATGCAGACACTAGATTAATGCTTTGTAAAAATCCATTTTGATCATATCAAGAATTCTAATGAAACACATATGAGTTCACCACTCATCAAGATTATGGTTCATAATAAGCGAATGCTTAAGTTGCATGTTTTAAGATTAAAGTAACGGCCCACTTGATTCATGAAAACATACTTGATTTTAGATTCATTTAATAGTGTCATTATCGATAGTCAACTACTATCATGATATGAAACTCATCATTCCCTTGAAGTAAACTCCTTTGCTTATATGGAGATAAATCACAACACTACAGTCTAAACCATAATCAAGCGACCAACTTGGTTATTCAATTGTGAATCAATTAATTTAGATTCTAATAATATACATGTTTCCCATAAATCTCTATGTATATGTATATTACATTCAAAGAATCTTAGTACCTTTTGACCAGATCCAAACTCTTTTGTTTTATTAATAATAAATATTTTCGTTCCAAAACTGTAACTGAAGAAGATAAAGTTACATATGAATACACTTGCTTTCCAGGGCACTATATTTACATAACTCTAAAAAAGGTGCTTACACTTTAGAAGGTAACAACTTCTAGTGAGATTTGGGTAACTACATAAAAGCCAATTCATACCTTTTTGGAGAGTTCTCTAATGATTCTAATTTAGTTGTCATTTCCATCAGCTCTTTCTCACATTAACATCATTGTTGGCTTTCGCTTCTATATGCTCAGTCAAAACTGTTTCTAAATGATTCTTGCAACTCAATTTAAACATTTCCTACACTAACGGATCAATCACATCAATAGAGGAAACAGAGTGATCATCATGAGGATGTTTCATGGTATCAAAACTGTTAAATGAATCACTTCCTTATCAAATTTCATCGTATGGGTTCCTTCATGAACATTTATCTTATTTTGGGTCGTATTGAGAAACGGTCTCACCAATAAGATAGATATTGGATTACAAGAAGTTTTATCATTCATATCAAGAGCATAAAAATTCCTAAGAAATATCAACTTATTTACCTGCTCTAAAACATCCTCAACTACACCATCAGGGTAAGCGTTAGTGTAGTCAACTAATTATATGATAACACTTGTTTCTTTCAAAGGGACCAGATTCAAGGAAGCATAAATTAAATAAAGAATAACATTAATTGAAGCTCCCAAATCCAACATAGCTTTATTAATCATTGTGTTACAAATTTTATAGGGAAGAGTGAATATATTTGGAACTTGATATTTTGGATGTATCTTCTTCTTAAAAACCATAGACACGTTCTCACCCTTCGTGACGTATTCATCACCATTTAGCTTTCTTTTATGTGTACAAAGTTCCTTGAGGAATTTTGCATACCTCAGTACTTACTTAAATGCATCTAGCAAAGGTATGTTCACTTCTACCTTCTGAAAGGTCTTTATTTCCTTATCTTTATCCTCCTTGTTCAACTTTACTAATCTGCTAGGAAAAGATGGAGGGTTAGTCTTAATGATATTAAGGCTTTCAAAGTCTACCTTTGTGCTAGATGAGGGGTTTTCCTCATTTTCCAACTACTTCTCAATTTTGTCTTTGCTAGGTGGGTTCCTTTTCGGAACCTTTATCTCCTGACTGGTCCTTAAAGTTATAGCACTTATGTTCTTTGGATTTACCTTAAGTTGTGATGATATCTTTCCTCCACATTAAGATTCTAGGTAGTTGATTTTCCCTGCCACTTACCATATTTGGTTTTTCGAGTTCTATATGCTCGATTTGACATCTTGCTAGAACTTTTATACACTCTGTTGAAACTGCTATTGTAACATCCTATTACCCATGTTTAGGTTAGAATAGTAAATATGAGAGATTAGTATGAAATTAAAAAATGCATTTCATGCTCATACATTATAGGACATGCTCATACTCTTGAATATTGAGTTTTTGCAAATGAAAATAATTGTACATGCATTCATAGACACTCCGGGTATAATTGATTTATAATTAAATTGTGAATGTGATTTTATTGAAAATTATGGCTTTTATTTGTTGTAAATTGATTTGGTGAGTGTATTTAGTGTATGTGCCTTATAGTAGTGGGGGTGTTACAGCTATATACTTTGTTGAAGCTGCTGCATACCCTATTGAAATTGAAGATTATTAGCAATAAAAGTCTTAGTAAATTCTTCCAAAAATGTACTTAAATTAGAAGAGGAGGCTTGTGGCCTTCGTTTAATTTGTTATGATACCTATGGCCTATTTTGGAAGTAATTTTGTTTCCTATTTCTGATATAATTCAAGTGAGTACGATCCATCGAACCTCTGTTATACATCTAGGAGTATCGGTTGTACTGGTTAGGAAAATTCCCTCCTACAGAATTCACATATTCCATACTTCGCACTTGTAGTATCGGACAGTCATCAATCAGATGGCTCATGTTTGAACATATTCAACAAGTCTTTACCTGTGCCTATCCAACTATAATTTTTTTAAACAAAATATGTCAACTCATTTAAACAATGTTCAATAGATGAAGTACTTACCTCGTTTACTCAATGAACATCGCTGCGAGTGTTAAATTGTTAAGTATTAGTGACCATCTGCTCAATTAAAATCCTAGCTTCAATCAGAATTTTCTCACATAGTGCCCCACCACTCGCTATATCAACTAAACTCCTCTCCATTGGTAGCAATCCTTCATAGAAATATTAGATAAGGATTTATTCAGTTATGTTGTGATGGGGACAACTAGCATATAACTTCTTGAAGCATTCCTAGTACTCATAAATGAACTCTCCATTATATTGATTTATGCGACAAATTTCCTTCCATATATTGGCTGTCTTTGATTCTAGAAAATATTTTTCCAAAATCAACCTCTTCATCTCTATCCAAGTGTTCACACTCCTAATAAGTAGATGAAAGAACCAATTTACTGCATCTTTTAATGAGAATGGAAAAGCCTTCAACATGATTTTCTCGTTTGTCACCTTTAGATGATTCATACTCAAACACACCACATCAAGCTCTTTGTGATGGTTATGCTCATTGTCACATGCAATATCATGAAAAATTGGTAGCAAATGCATTAACCCAGACTTAAGCTCAAAAGCAACATGCTCATCAAAATTAGGAAATGTAATGTATAAAGTCGTTTGGGTTAAGTTTTGTGCAACCAACTCTCTTAGCATTCTCAGATTTGACATTGTTTCTTTGAATTCAAGTTCTGGTTCTACTTTTGGATTTGTTCTTGCTTCCCTCCTTAATCTTCACATGTTCTCTATTAGGAGATTGAATAACTAATCTAGCGTGTCGTAGCACTACTAAAAATAACTAAAACTATAACTATAGCAGTGGTAATTCTAGGTCGATCCTATAGAGAGTGTTCAGTTAGATATGAAAAGAATTAGTGTAACACCCATATACCCCCTATAAGGATAGGAAAATTCCACACAAAATAGAATTGAAACATGCTAAAGAATCCAATCACTTCCAAAAACTTAGGAAAACATACATTACATATCATTAGATGTTGTTGTACGCAAAACATATCAAATATATTGTACTATTCTAAATACATGCCTTAAATTCAAAATCCACCGCGTATTAAGGTTATTACAAGCCTTAAACAAAACATAAAATACAACTTGACTCATTACATTGAAATATAGCTTCAGCTTAACTTAAACATAAATACACATCTTCCAAAACAAAACACATCCTTCTTTGGCCAATACGGTTGTGCCAGCCTTAGATCTTCTTATCAGAACCTACACAGAGGCAAAACCGCCATGCTAAGCATATAGCTTAGTGGGGAAATAACTAAACAAGATATACTTTGATGACTGTTTTTAATAATCCTCTTGCATATATACGAATTGAATCATGTCAAATCACATATAAACTTTAATTGTTCAAATTAAAGAACAATCCAATATTATTTGCATCATAACAAAATATAACATATCAGAACTGGATATACTTGCTTCAGAATAAAATTTACAAATATTCAAACAAAATATCACATTAATAAAATATAACTGTAACTATCAGACCAGAACTTAATTATGTTAGAATAGAACTTGGTTATGGCAACAGAATTTAGTTGTATCAGAACTAAACTTAGCTTATATTAGAATTGAGCATATATTAGAACACAAAACAAGTTAGCTGCCAATAGTTTTATAGGAGTAGGTAACGGGACCAGAACAAGAGATATCTATGATTGGTATAACAGAACAGGAGAGACTTATGTATCAGTAACAGGAGACACAGAAGTGTCAATATCAGGAGACACCGAAGTGTCACAAGAGTAGTTGCAGACCCTTCTAGGCATGCCTATTTACTCACAACTAAGACTTGACAGTTTTAAAACCAACCATTTTAGGTTGCAGAATCACATGCAAAAGATGTAATGCATAACATAAATCTTTATTCCACTTTCCTCAAATTGAAAACATACACGCACATCCAATCAAACTTAACATACCTTATGAGCATAAACATTTGCAATAATGTACCATTAAATGTGTTACGTATTTACACATTACATATAATTACACAAATTTCCAATTCATAATTAGTCATAATCAATTCACATTACATAAACCCTTTGAAATGCAATTGTATTCATAAGGACACATTCATCCTTGAGCACACCATATATTTCAACATTAGACACATTATTCACTATCCACACATTCTTTAAGCAATTACCTCAATTAAAAATTCATAACTAAATTAATTTTTACTTAATTAATCTAATATAGGGCTATGATTATGATAGAAATGTCAAGGAATTAGCCATGATCGTGGCACGCAGGGCCATGATTGTGGTTTGTGTTGAGCTGATAGAAACACTAAAGTTCCATAAGATTTTTGGACTGTTTCAACCCTGACTTTGACCGAGAGCCTTAAAAGTATAAATATAACATTAAAAGTCAGATGAAGTAGCCTTGGAGTGTCTGAAAAAGAGAGCACTCACATGATGCAATCCTAGAAAAACTTAGAGAGAAGTCGAGAGATTAAGGAAGGAGACAAATGAAGAGAGACACGGAGAATACCTTGACATAACGTATTCCCAGAACAGGTGGTTTACCACTGGCGTCGAATCTACATCTCCATTCCAGATGTATTTTCCATTTATTTCAGTTTTATTCATGTATATAATTGAAATATATGTTGACAATGTTTTGTGTTGAATGTTGAGATTATATCTATACTCACCTTTAGGTTTTTAATTCTTTAGATTAATAAAGTTTACTTGATTGTGTTTTCTTTCGATTTAATTGTGATTCAAATTTTGTTCTTAATAACTGGGCAATAAACTAAGAGGGTGAGCTGAGGGAATATAATCAATTTAGGCTAATGAGGGTTAGGTGAATTGATAGGTTAAGAACTGAATCGAACCAGTAGAGTCATGTAATGAGAGATCGAGTGCAGATTCCTAGTAGGTTAATAGAAAATTTAGAACTAATTTAGGTTTTGGGCCAATCGCGAATCGAGATCGTGTTTCCATAATTTGAGTTAGGGAACATCAATTAAGGCTAAGAATTATAACTCGAGAGAGAATAATTCACCCAAGGACTGTCTAGACCTGTTAAGTCGAGATTACATAATTGTCTAGATTTTTGTTAATTTCAAATTAAATCCCTTTTTCTCTAACTCGGTAGTTTCTAGGTAGGTTTGGTGTTGGTTTTTGTGTGAGTTGTTATCTTAGTTATATGTTTGCAACTCAATTCTTAAATTAATTATTAATTGATTTATTTTCTGCATTAGTTTGCTTAATTTGGATTATTGCAATTTTAGTACAACCTTAGATTTTAGGACTAGATTAGGCTTCCTCGTGGGATCAATACCTTAGGTATTATGAGAACGACTCATGTGCTTGCAGAATTTACAAGGTTATAAATAGTAAAACTTAGCGCGTATAACCTTTCGAACAAGTTTTTGGCACCGTTACTAGGGAAGGCGACATTTAGTTCTGTAGTTTAAGGCGTTAGAATAGTTTATAATTTTTATTTTTATTTCATTCTTTTTACTTAGGAATCGTGCTCTTGTATGAACACAAGAATCACAAATCAGGTTATGTAGCTAAGATATTAGATTTAGACATCACGAGATTAAAATGAACCCTTAAGAAAGCTCGACGAGAGGAAGAAGAAGAGATAGAAAAATCAACAATGACTAAGGAATTTTAGAGGAATATGGATCAGAAAGTGAAGCCTGGATGACAAAAACAGACTCTTATGGATTTTATAAGGCCGAGGTTCAATCCATCTAACTAAGGAGTGGCTAGGATGCCAGTTTAAGTAGCCTCGTTTGAAATAAAGCCATCTCTCCTGAATGTGCTTCAGCAGGACATCCAATTTTATGGACCAGCGAATGAGGATCTGAACACACATATCGTAAAATTTCTTAAGATCTGTGATACTTTTTGGTATCACCAAATATCAGAAGTTGCTGTTAGGATTAGACTGTTCCCCTTCATAATTAGAGATAGAGCCAAAGTTTGGTATCACTCACTGAACCTGCTAACATTACGACGTGGGAGCAGCTAGTGCATGCTTTTCTAGATAAATACTTCTCTTTGGCACAGACTATTAAGATAATAAAGGAAATTACTAATTTCCAATAAGGTGACAGGAAGTCAATTTATGATGCGTGGGAGCGATACAAGGACCTCAAGAGGAACTGCCCACACTATAACCTACCGAAAAAATTCATTCTGTAGATGTTTTACAATGGAGTTAACTCACTTATAAGAGGCACCATTAATGCAGAATTAAGAGGATCCTTATTGCGAAAGACAGTTGATCAAAGCAAAGGAGTTAATTGAGGAGATGGCGAGCAATAGTTGCTTATAGGTGAGTGAGTGATGTAAGCACCCTACTACTTTTAGAGAGCAAAAAAGGGAATTGTTGCTGTCGATCAGATGACAAGTATGCAAGCAAAGATCGACAATTTGATGCGACAACTCAATGGTACGAAGGCATGATCCTCTGCTCTGATTAAGGCCATGTAATTGAAGTATGAATTATATGGTTAAGAAGATCATGATACGATGGACTGCTACTTGATGAGAGATGACAACTAGGAGCAAGTGAACTACATAGTGGTGTAATTCGGACAATGAGGGGCTAATAATCCCTACTCAAACACCTACATCCCTGGGTGGAAGAATCACCCCAAATTTTCCTGGTCGAACAATAATAATAGCGGACAGTTTAGACCTCAAGGGCAATCGGGCTTCCACCAAGATAAAACAAGCTCGATGGAGTCAAAGTTGGAAAACATTTTGGACAAAATTGGAGGCATGTAGGATGCTCATAGTAGGCTCAAAAGCAAGTTTGAAGAAGTAACAAAACATCATGCCTCATCCATACACAATCTAGAAGTCCAAGTGGGGCAGCTCGTAGAGGCAATGTCTACTCGGCATGTTGGAACTCTTCTAAGCAACATTGAGACAAACCCAAAGGAGCATATCATGGTTATAAGTCAGACTCAAGACGAGGATCTAAAAGAAGTAGAAGGTAGAGGAAAAAGTCAAGTAATTGAAGAAGATGTTTCGATTGAGCCCGTGATGGAGTCAATTCAAGTAACTCGACGAGTATTTTCGTTCCCTATTGCGCAGCAGTGAGAGTTATATGTAAAGAAGGAAGTAGAAAAATTACATGAAATTGATCATAATAAGATAAAGGAAGTAACAGAACAAGTACAGTCAAAGCTTAAACTATAGGAGCCCGTCAAAAAGAAGGTTAAAGAGCAATCACTAGAAGAAAACCCCAACGTGGCTTTGAAGAAAGATGACCTAGGGGACTTTTTCATCCCTTATAGTATCAACAAGATCATTATAGATAGGGAATTCATAGACTTAGGTGCAAGAAGAAATATGATGCCCTATACTTTCAGTCAGAAATTGGGGTTAAGAGAGATAGTACCTACTAAGTTTTTAGTTAAGACGACCGATAGAACTTCACATAGACCAATGGGAATCATAGAAGATGTGCCTGTAAAGGTTGGCAATTTTACATTCCCTACAAACTTTATATTCTGGACATTAGTCAAGATGAGGACACCACCATAATTCTTGGAAGACCATTCTTGGCCACTACACGCTCAATTATTGATGTTGATTGGGGTAAGTTAACTTATTGACTAGGGAAGGAGCATATAACCTTCAAGGTGACCATTACAGAATATAGAGCTCCTTCAACCCCAGTGGATCGTAAAGAGCCTGGGCCTCGAGGTGAATGGGAGGACTTAAAGGATCCTGTAAATGCTTTCTAAAAGAAGCGCTTGCGAAGGAGAGGGAGAGGAAAAGAAAATTGTAAGGATAGTCGTAATTGCAGTATGGTAGCTAAGGTACAGACTTTAAGATTAATGACGACGTTATCATCAAACCATTCATTCCAATCACCGTGAGCTTTAAGGAGAGTCGAGCTATTAACGTTAAAAGAAGCACTACATGGAGGCAACCTATAGAAAAATTAGCTTCATGTTTAATTTTGTTAGAACAAATGAATTTTGTAGTTAGGGTTACTTTTTTGTCTTCGTTGAATAAAAGAAAAAAAAAGGAATAGGATTTCTGATTCATGGGAAGATTATGCAAACATAAATAGAGAAGTGAAAAAGTGTTATAAAAGAATTACGAAGTGAAAGAGAAAAGACTAGAAAAAGAGCTAACAAAGAACATTGGAGTTAGGGTACAGCTGCAGGCCACGCAGAAATAGGGTAGGTGTGTTTTTTAAATGGAAGTTTTACCATTTTACCCTTCTTACTACCTATATATTTAGTTCTTACTTCTTTTTCACTTTCACTTTCATTTTCAATTTATCTCTCTAAAATTCAGGCACCTAAACACTCTCACCTCTCACTAGAAAATTTAACCTTCTGAAATTCTTCCACACTCTGCTTAATTATACCATAAATTAAACAATCGGCCCGGTAGGAACCTTATGGAAGACAACAAGTTATGGGACAGGGGAGAAGGAAATGAGTATCAGACTTCAGAGCACCATTCCCTATTTATATCGAGGAGGAAGGTATTCATTTTCGATCTATTCATTCTAAGAAAATTTCAGTTCTTAAATACTTTGATGTTGACATATTAGATAGGCTAGATTTGCGTAAGTGGCTAGGGAACCTAGTCAAGAGAATCCAGCAGGGCCAGTTCGTACGGTTCCAGTTCTTTGTTTATGAGGAACTTACATTGGAATTCTTTACTACATTGACCTTTGACCCTAAGAATACCAAAGAATTACGGTTTAGATTAAGAGGACGAGCATATGAACAGAATGTCAAAATTATGTATGATATGTGTGGATTCCTCGAATCCATTGTTGTTGATCAATATGATGACTTTCTTCCTTCCCAATACTGGCATGAGCTAACTGGAATTGAGAAATTCCATGCTAAGAAATGCGCACAATAAAAATATCTAGTCCTATGAACACTTGTTGCTGCACAAATTTATGTGTCAGCTAGTTTTTGACAAGTCAAAAACTAACAAGTGTTTCGCCAAGGAACTTTCATATTGTGGTGTATGTACCATAGTATTCTAGTATGCACATCCATGTATGTGTTGAATTCCATTACTGCGACTCCGAGTAAGTGGAGCAACGATCTTGGAATGGGATACATAGTGTCTACCATTGCAGAACATTTTGGTGTGGAACGGAGGGGGCTAGTAGTTCACCTCCCTGACTTCCTCAACCATCATCACTTATTTCGAGCAGAGAACTTCCAATCCATAAACATGAGTCTGTGGGAGTTCAATAAGAAGACACATGTAAGGACCAGGGCCAGTCAAGCAAGCTTGAGTTCAGCAATACCTCAATAGGAAGAATCACCGAGTGAAGAATCGAAAGAAGAAGCAGAGGAAGAGAAA
The DNA here is from genome assembly GCA_027575705.1 of Erythroxylum echinodendron. Lineage (NCBI taxonomy): Eukaryota > Viridiplantae > Streptophyta > Magnoliopsida > Malpighiales > Erythroxylaceae > Erythroxylum > Erythroxylum echinodendron. The sequence continues at coordinate 14,313 of JANZXR010337720.1, read as the reverse complement.
GGTTGGAAGAAGGTTTTGAATGCAATATCTGAAACCAACAGAACACTTGTGGAGATGGCATGCACACAACGACGTCAGATTCGAGATATCCAATGAATCCATTGGTATTTCGAGTCTCAGGGCATTCAATTGCCACCTATGACATCATCACCAACTCCATCTCCTTAGGATTTCTATCTAACCCACTTTTTCTTTCCCAAATCATCCTTCACTTCTATTTTTAATGTTTATTTTTACTGTTAATTTAATCTGTTCTTTGTTACTTTAATTTTTTGTTTTTACCCTTCGTATATGTGTTTGTGTGTGCTTCCTTCTCACACTGAGGACAATATGTTGTCTAAGAGTGCGGAGGGATTGTGTGTTTTGCTTTTGAATGCACTTTTACATATCGTATGATAGTTATTAGGTTACATTGTGTGAAGTATATGAATGTGTCAATGGCTTAGATTGACCGAAATTCATTTAATTTTGTACATAGTCTATTGGGTTATGAATGTTCATCAGCCTGCAAAATTAGTGAATTAGGGGGCCTTTGGATAAATACAAAGGCTAATTAAGCTTATTGTAAATTTAACACCCTCTAGATTGTCACAGTCATTCATAATTTGAGGTCTTTTAACTTAAGTAGCTTAACTAGTATCTTTCATGAAACGAATAGCTAAAAGCAATATGGTATGCAATAAAAAAAGTTTTGCTTAATAAATCACTATTTTGCTGACCTTTGGGTTATAAATAGAGCTAATATCCAGTTGAAAATGTGATAATAGCTGAGTAACTGGATCGACACGCATAAAAAATGTGTGCCTTCACATAAAAAAGCTACCGTGACGTTTCAACCAAAATGTTCAGTAAAATGGCTTAATTGAGTAACCGGATCAACATTCATCACAAATGTTTGCATTTGAGTAAAAGAATAAGTCCGGGTTGAAAAAAGCGTATTTTATTAATAAAAACCTATTGAAATTGTAATAAGCTTGAATTTTCATGAAAATGTACTTAGGAATAGTTACAATGTCTGAGGGACCGAAAAATTATTATCGTATGTGTACAATTGAAAAGGGTAAACAAGTTATCACTTAGGTCTTGACTGAGTTGTATATTTAGTTTAAATCCCCTAGACATATATTTTATATGTTAATGATTTGACATAATTGAATGATTGTGTTCTAGATTAAATTTATTTGATGAAGATAGAGCTTTGCCTTAATTTTGCATTGTGTGTTAAGTGTTGCTATATGTTTTTGTTTTGTTTGCTTAAGGACAAGCAAGTGTTTAAATGTTGGAATGTTGATAGTTGTCATTTACATGGTGTTTTAGGGTTGAATTCATTATTTATTTAGTGTTAATTTGAGTAGTGTGCGTGCATATAGGGTTTAACTTTGTTAGTTTGTGAGTTTTAGCGTTTTTATGGGTTAGATTAAATCTTTGAGCGTAAATGTTATGTTTTTGAGGTACCGTGATGCGTTTGTTAATGTTTCAGGGGAAACGGTAAAGAACGGAGAAGATTCAAAGAGTTTTAGGAAAAAGATATAGCTCATGATCGTGGAACAGTAGGACACAACCGTGATAGAGAAGTACAAGCTAGCAGTAGCCAGGCTATGGTCGTGAACATGAGGCACGATTATGATAGAAGCCGCTAAGTTAGGCCATGATCATGCATATGGGGCCACAATCGTGATAGAAAGGTTAAGGCACTGGCCACGATGGTAGTAGGCGGGGCCATGATTGTGGCTTACATCAAGCTGACAGAAAAACTCAAGTTTTGTAAGATTATTTGGACCGTTTCAACCCCGACTTTGACCTAGAACCTCAAAAGTATAAATAGAACATTACAAGTCATATGAAGCAACCTTGGAGAGTCTTGAAAAGAGGGAACACACATGATCCAATCCCAAAAAAACATAGAGAGAAGTCAAAAAATTGAGGAAAGAGGCAAGGGAAGAGAGACACGGAGAATAGCTTTACACGACGTACTTCCCAAAACAGGAAGTTTCCCACTGTTGCTGACTCCCCATCTTCATTCCTAACATATTTTCCTTTTATTTCAGTTTTATTCATGTATAGAATTGAAATAGGTGTTGAGAATGTTTTGTGTTGAATGTTGAGATTATGTCTATACCCACCTTTGGGTTCTTAGTTCTTGAGATTAATAAAAATTGTTTAATTATGTTTTCTTTCGATTTAATTGTGATTCAAATTATGTTCTTAATAACTAGGTAATTAACTGACAGGGTAAGCCAAGGGAAGATAATCAATTTGGGCTAACGAGAGTCAGGTTAATTGATAGGTTAGGAATTGAATTGAACCTGTAGAGTCCCATAATGAGAGATCAAGCATAGATTCCCTATAGGTTAATAGACAATTTAGAATTAATTTAGGTTGGGCCAATCGCGAATCGAGAGATCACGATTCCATAATTTGAGTTAGGGATAATTAATTAGGGTTAAGAATTATAACTTGAGAGAGAGTAATTCACCCTAGGACGGTCTAGACTCGTTAAGTTGATAATTGCATAATTGTCTAGATTTTTGTTAATTTCGAATTAAATCCCCCTTCTTTGACTCGGTAGTTTCTAGGTAGGTTTGGTATTAGTTTTTATGTAAATTGTTATCTTATTTAGATTTTTATAACTCAATTCTTGAATTAATTGTTGATTGATTTATTTTTTGCTTTAGTTTACTTAATTTGGATTACTGCAATTTTAGTACGACCTTATATTTTAGGACTACATTAGGCTTCCTCATGGGATTGATACCTCAGGTACTACATGAACGACCCGTATACTTGTGAAATTTAACAAGTTTATAAATAGTAAAACTTAGCGTGTATAACCTTGCAGCCATGTTAATGCAAGAAATTGAAACAAAATTCATAGCAAGGAGAGGGTGACTAATTCGGTAGAGAGCAAGAATGAGGGATACAGGAACTTCCCTATAAGAGCTTAACACATAAGTTGCACGGTGTCCTAATTTTGAAAGGGCATATGTCACCAATGCATGTATCCTATTTGTCTACCATATAAGCTGCCAAATGTCACAATTTTATTAGGCCATTTGTCAGCCTACTATTCTTCCAAATGTTATAATTCAATTAGGCCACTTTTTACTCAACCAATGTTGCCAAATGTTTTTAAAAGTATAGGTTAGTCATACTAATTTTCATATACCAACTTATCTTACCACTAGACATTTTCCTAATCCAAATTTCCATTTTAATACCTCAATTCTTTAATGGTGTTAATTAATTCCACGTTACTAAGTATGATCCATTAAACCAAAATTGAAGACATATGCAATTTACAATCATATCCCAATTTTAACACCTATTACGTATACTTTCATGAATATGTAACATTTCAACTAGCGTATAATTTGGGGCCTTACAATTAGTGTTCAAGTTATGGGGGATTTTGGTTTGTTTTTAAAATAAGAAAATAAAATGAAACTAAGCTAACAAAAGCAAATTAAAGACAACATTAAAAAATGTAGAAAGTGATGAATATGTTAGGGACCTAATCATCAGTTCAATCTTGGCCCACATACAATTGAACATACTTCATTGAATTGCTATTCTCATACCTCTCCTAGGAATTATTAATCGTAGGTTAACAATAAGCTCTGTTAACCCCAATTTTTCCATAGGTCATGTTTAATTAAGAAGAACTTGTTAATTAAACCTAGCTATTAATTAAACCAAAAAAAAAACCCTCTAGATTTAGTTAGACAGCCACATTATGAGTTATGAGTTAGGAAAATAGATTAATGAATGTAACAACCACATAAGATATGGTTATTTAACCTAGATTATGTTATGCCTAATGGTTAAAAACCATTAGTTACCACAAATTAATCTCAACATATCAATTATGGATTATATTGAAATTCTAGCGATAGGTTTATACATTAAAGCAATGAAATAAAGCATTCAATCATTCTTACATAGTACCCAAACAATAGATAGGGATAACATAATCAATCCTTAAGAGAGAAAAAATAACAAACACAATGAGAGAAATGTTTGACCAGGTTCTTTGGCATTGACATCAACTTAAAACCAATTTTGAGAAGCTTAACCCTCTATGGGTCTCTAAAGGAATGGATTTTTTCCCCTTTTCTTCTTCAAAACTTAAGACTCCACTCTCTAAAGACGATTTCCTAAATGAAACAAGCCTTCTATCATCACAACTTGTCCATTTATATTAAAAACTAAGGTTACATGGATAGGTGGCAACTTATGCCTATGACTTGGTGTGTTACACATGATTTTTTTTTTGTCATGGGCATGACAAGGTGTGCCATGCTGATGAAACAATCTCATGCCCATGATAAAATTTTTAAGGGGGTGACAATAATCTCATGACCATGACTGAATTGTCATGGCCATAAGACTTATGTCATGGCATGACAATGTGTCCCTTTTCATTCCTTTTGCAATTTTCTTGTCTTCTCTTACTCTAATCTTTCTTATTTTTATTCCATGAAGACAAGTGAGTGTGAGTCTCAAGAAGATGACTTAAATATTTTGCTTTCAACTCACTTTAGCTCTTTCGCTTCCGAATTGTACCTAAAACAAAATATGAACTAAAGTGAACATCTTAAGCATTTCATAGCATTAATCATTAAGTGTTATGCAATAAATGTATAATCGATTAAGCACATATCAAGTTCCACCACATTTAGCTTTTGATCATGCTCGGGCAAGGCATCAAAATCGAAGTCACAATCCCAAAAAACTTATTCATTTCCTCTATTTCCTAAGAATAAATAATCATAAGTTAAAAGGAATAACTTTCAAAAACCATAGCAAGAACTAAACATTTAATGCTTCTACTTATGATCAATCAACATTCATCACCTTTAGAAATTGAGCAATCTAGAGATTGACTTGGACAAAATGTGTTTAAATAAAATGCATCCATAGGTACACTCAAACACAATTTATGGTCATAAAATTCCATAAGTTTTCATATAATTTCATTTCTCCACCACTAAATGATATGTTCTCAATTGAGTATACATTTACTCGATTACATTTAGTGATTCATGATATGAGCTCACTTTAGTTCATATGCAGTTTTAGGTATAATTTGGAAGCAATGAAGCTAAAGTGAGTCGAAAGCTCTATATTTGGGCCATTTTTCAAAGATTCATATCCAATTTCTCCATGGAACAAGAATGAAGAAAATTAGAGCAATTAAAGCAAGAAAAAGACAAGAAATTACCAAAAAACATGAAGACTGAAGAGCATTAAGACCACTGACGGTCTATTGGAATTTTGTCACAACCTTGAGTGAATTACAATAGCCATGTAATAGTCAGTTTCCAAACCTACTATATGATTAGAGTATTAAATTACTTTATCACATGGATTATATTATATTAGAATGAATTTGGTGCAAGTATAATATGATTTTTATGATCTCATTCGCATGTATAATATGGGAATACATATATAAATGTCGATTTAGAGAAAAAATTACACTCAATTGACTTGTTTTGGGGTATGAAAGTTTCTAAATAATTGTGACATGATTGTATATTTCTAATTTCTTGTATTTTGATTAGCTAATAAAAAGAATTGATGGATTACAATTAGTAATTTGAAGTTATTTGTCACAATTGGAAAATTGATGGATTAATATGTACATTTAGACTCAGAAAATTTTCAAGTAGTAAGACAATTGACATGTGAAAATATAAGATGACTAAGCCTATAAATTGAGTGACATATGGCAGTAGAATTAAGTGACAAATGACCTAAGAACTAAGTGACATTTGGCAGCTAAAGAGAGGACATGTAATTGACCTAGACACTTGACAAGTGTCTTCTCCACTCACAAAACACAACACACACATGGCATAGTATCTTCAATTGTTGTTTCTGCTAAAACTCTCCTTCTCCTTCCTCTCACTACCGAAATGCACTTTACCCTCACATCTCGGTGTTTTGCCTAAATTCTGTTCAATTGCCGCACTATAATCCTCGCAAAAATCCTTCATAAAGATATTTTTAGAAGTAAAACATCGTTAAATTGTTGTTATCTTCTTGTTTTTGTTGAAACCATCCTACTCCCACCTTTTTCTTGAGATGATCTTACATGCACGTGAGCCAAAGCAGGCTTGATACATTAAGGTGGCTTTTGCACTAAACAAGTAAGTGAAATATTAATCTTTGTGGCATATGATATGATGACCGGTTAGGGATGGATTGTATGTAGTGTTGATGTTAAAGTGGTGTTAGAAAATGATGGATGAATCAGTTACTTTTCATTTATGATTTTGAATGCATGAAAATAGTAGTTTATAGTACATTATATGGATGATCTATTTTAGGATTTAAGGTATAATCGATGAGGAATTCATGTTAAAGACAGGTGTTATTTGGAATGCATGTATAATGGTATAAAGTGAGTGGTAATGCAGCAAATGAGTAGATTTTTGTGGCATTTAATGTAACCAATATGGAAGATAGACTAACACGAAATGAAGTAGCTTTATAGGACATAAATTTTGAAAAAAAATTCAAGTGGTAGTGATGTCTCTAAGCATGTGAAATTCATGGATAATTAAGGAAGAAAGACTATGCATGATAGTGGGCCGCAAAGCACGATCATAGCCTATTGCACTAGGTTTTTTCATGATCATGTCAAGGTCCTCCACGATCGTAGGCCTAGTTTTAAAAAGATAGTTTCTATTTTGTGTACATGTTGAACTAGTTGAGGAAAAGTCACTCTAAATTGGTGTATTTGGTCTTGATTAAGGCTTGGAATAAACTTAGATTGTTGATTGAATAATTGGTTAAGAGCTTGACAACTTTAGGTTGTTAATTGATGTAATATCTTAAAGAATGGACTATTTTCAGATCTATGTATCTAAATCTAGACATTATGAGTTGTCAAAGGAATAAAGGTATTTTTATGAATGCAAACATGATCATAAGAACATCAGTGATGTGTATTAGCCATGAATGAATGAGCATTAAAGATGATGAGGTAACTTTGAATAAGATTGGGTAATTGTATGAATATATATTGCTAGAAATGTTTGGTGAATGTATGATTAATGAATTTGAAGTAAATCAAGCTACAATGTTTAAATGGTCAAGATATTTGTAAGAGAATACATACCTAGAAAGCCAATTGAGCATGCATTGAAACATAAAACTTATACATGTGCATGATTGTATTCATATGATCAAACAAATTAGTGATTTATGAACTATGTGTGTATTACATGACAATAGACGCGTAAGTTGATCATCAATATCCAGACATTGTGGGAACATCGAGGCAATAACTTTTTTGGAGCATACTATGAGATAAGTTAGATGTGCAAACTCAATTGTATATGCTTTTGTATAAATTCAATGTTAATATAAAATGTGTGTACAATTGATTGATAAGTGTTGAAATTAGATACGAGGATCTTGATATAAAACATAAGTATACAGATATGGAAGCATGACATATGAAATGATACATCTCATTACTTGAAATGCAAGATCAGATAAAGGAGTTGTGACTAGAGTGACTAAAGTGAGAAAAAACTTTAAGCTTAGAATTATGAAAAGAGCCTCAGACTCATAGAAGACGGACTCGATATTCATAATGGATATAAACCAAAAATGATCTCAGTGTCCACAATGGATAAAAGACAATAAATTAGGTTGATAAGCACTTAGTCACAACAAATAAAAAATGAAAATGGAGACACATGTGCATTTGCATGTACATCCCTATATGAATGAAATAATTAAAATGAATTATATTATTTAATTATTTTAAAATAATGAATTACAGTTGAATTGGGTTATAACTTGTTTTGTGATTTGACTTGAATGAATACATTGGTGATGATTCACTCACTGAGTTCGTAAACTTATCAAAATTGAAACATTGTTTTTCAAGTTCAAGGGACTTCTAGCTACTAAGGTGATATAGTAAAAGTCTAGTGCTTACATTTTGGGGACAAGAATGGCTCAAAGGTCAGATCAGTTGAATATGAGAAGTCTAGATAGATGTCTTCTGTACTAGAATCCCATTTCATATTATATTTTTGGTACTGAGAATGAACGCAAACAAATTTTGTGTAATGGATATGTGGGTTATAAATTTTAATGACTTGTGACTTTATGTTTGTGAATGAAATGGGAATAACTAAACACTTAGAATGCTTATGATATGTTTGATGCCTTTAGTAAGCTAGTTTGATTGTCTTAATGTGCCATTTTATAAAGTATGATGATTTCGAATATCCTCTGGTATGTTTGGAAATATGCTTTGTGGGAGTGATATGTTACAATTTTAGTATCAGAGCATGGTTTGGCATTCTTAGGGACATATATGAGCATTCCAACATGGCATATAGAAAGAGACTTATATAGTAATCATTATTATTGTTTAATATAGGTCATCTGCTATAGGAGGCCGTATCGTAAAATCAGATGATCTTGAGTCAATAGGAGCCAACAGAGAGTCCCTTATACCACAGTTTGAACAAATTCCTCATAGAGTTTTCGAGAGGAGAGAAAGGAGGTATGATAAACTTAGGAAGTAGGGGGTCGTAGACTTCTATGAAACTATAGACATTATCGAGGCAGAAGGTTGGCTGGAAAGAATAGAGAGGGTATTTGATCAAATGGACTACGAGTCTGATGAGAGGTTTGACTACGTACTCTCATTACCATAAAGTCCAGCCTATCAGTGGTGGAAGATAGTCCCAGGTAGTTCTGCCCGACCTTGCAGACCGACACGGGGGGCTTCCTGAAGGTCTTTAAGGATAATTATATTCCAAAGATCTATTTAGATAGGAAGATGAAAGAGTTCCTCTATCTAAAATAGGGAAAACTCACGGTAGCTGAGTGTGAGGTATGGTTTAATGAAATATTGGGGTATGCTATTGCTCTGATCCTGACTGAGGAAGATAAATGTAGGAGGTTTGAGTATGGATTAAATACGGAGATCAGGAAAAGGTTGGCTATTATGAATCTGAATAGTTTTACTGAGCTGTGAGCTGATTCGATTCGAATTTAGAAATTATTGAAGCATGAATAAAAAGATTATAGACAAGAGTTCAGGTCTAAGAGCATAGTGAGCTTCAAGTTGATTCTGGTAGGAAATTTAGTAAACACCATAATAGATCATCACGATCATAGCCAAGATTGAAGCAATCAGGTTTTAACCTAGAGATGGTTTTGCTCATTTTGGTGGTAGAGGTCAAACATCTGGGGAACAGACTTATGGTAGACAAACATAATAGATTTCCAGTTGTGAATACTATGGAAAAAGCCATGGTAGATTATGTTAGAAGGTATAAGGAGCTTGTTTGCATTGTGCCTCTTTAGAGCATTAGATTAGAGACTGTCTAACGACTTTAGGAGCATAATCTAGAGTGAGAGGAGGATCAATAACAGAGATAACTGCTCAACAAAGTAAAGCCAGTGGGGCAGGACAAAGATGTAAAGGCAGGGGAAAAGCTAATTTAGCAGGTCATAGTGTTAGGAATGAGGTACAGAGTAACTAACCACAGTCCTAGGCCAGGATCTTTTCTATTATAAGACAGGAAGCACAGAATTTCGCAGATGTAATTGCATGTGTGTTACATTTCTTTAAATTTGAGGCATTTGCATTATTAGACCCAAGATCAACACATTCATTCGTTACCCCACATTTGGCATCTAAATTGCAATGTGAGAGAGAGAGATGTTGAAATTTGGCTTAGAGGTGAGAATTTTAGTTGGTAGTACTATATTAATTGGGGAAGTATATAGAGGGTGTATTATTCGAGCTGACCAGGCTGAGTTGAAAGCTGATTTGATAGTACGACAGTTGAAAGAGATAGGCCTTATTTTAGGTATGAACTGGCTTATTGCACATAGAATTATGATGAATTGTTACACTAAGGGAGTTATACTTAAATTTTCTACTTAACTAAGAGTGATATTTTGAGGTGTTATTCAAGTAGTGCTAGCAAGATTGGTCTCATCAATGAGCATTTTTAGACTGATTTGAAGTGGATGTGAGGCTTATTTAGCCTATGTGACTGATATCTGAGTTGAACAGAAGTTATAAGATATTCCTGTTATTAGGGATTTTCTAGATATTTTTATCACTGAGTTATCGGGATTACCACCAGATGGGGAAACAGGGTTCATCGTTGACCTTATCTCAAGAACTGCTCCTATATCTATTCCTCTTTATAGGATGGCACCTATAGAACTTAAGACTTAGTTGCAGGAGTTGTTAGATAAAGGTTTTATCAGACCTAGTGTGTCACCTTGGTGAGCTTCAGTTTTGTTTGTGAAGAAGGAGGGGACCTTGAGAATGTGCATTAATTATAGATAATTAAATCTGGTGATAGTGAAGAATAAATATCCCCTACCGAGAATAGATGATTTACTCGATTAGTTACAGGGATCACAACTGTTTACTAAACTAGATTTGAGATTAAGGTATTACCAATTGAAAATAGCATAAGCTGATGTGCCAAAGAGTGCATTCAAAACCAGATATAGACACTTTGAGCTTTTGGTTATGCCTTTTGGATTTATGAATGCTCCAGCTGCTTTTATGGGATTGATTAATAAAGTATTCTAAGTTCGATCACTTTGTTATTGTATTCAAAGATGATATTTTTATGTAACTGAGGAGTAAAGAGGAACATTATGAGAATATGATGTTAATTTTATAGATAATGAGAGAGAAGCAATTGTATGATAAGTTTAGTAAATGTGAATTTTGGCTCGACCATATGTTGTTCTTGGGTCATGTAGTGCCTGGATAGGGCATACAGGTAGACCCAAAGAAAGTAGAGGCAGTGATGAAGTAGGAAACACCTAAAATATGTCAGAGATTTGGAGTTTTCTTGGGCTAGCAAGTTATTATAGGAGGCTCGCTAAGGGGTTCTCATAATATCATTCCCTTTAACAAAGTTTCTGAGGAAGAATGTACAATTTCAATGGACCGATGAATGTCAAAGGAGCTTTGATGAGTTAAAGCATCGATTAATTACGGCACCGGTGTTGGCTATTCCATCTGGATCTGGAGGATATTTTGTATACAGTGATGCTTCACACTAGGGGTTTAGGTTTGTTTTGATGCAATATGGTAAAGTGATTTCTTATGCTTCAAGACAGTTAAGGCCTCATAAGTTTAATTATCCAATTTATGATATAGAGCTTGCTGTAGTAGTATTTGTTTTGAAAGTTTAGAGATATTATTTATATGGTGAAATGTTTCATATTTTTACTGTTCATCAAAGTTTGAGATATTTGTTGAATTAAAAGGAACTTAATATGAGACAAAGGACATGGATTGAGTTGCTTAAGTATTATGATTGCATAATAAAGTATCATCCGGGTAAGGCTAATGTTGTAGCTGATGTATTAAGCAAGAAATCTAATAGCAGTGTAGCATAAATTCAAGCAATGAGGTTGCCAAATCTAGTTCAATTGAGAGCACTAAATATTGACCTAAGTTTGGGACAAAATGAAATATTGCATGCTTAAGTTTTCAATCCAATAATTGGTATCAGAGCCATTTTCTTATTCATGATTTCAGTTCCTATATGTGATGCATGGGTTGGCAATTTTTGTATACTGCATATTTTTATGTGATAGAAATATATATGGTGTATGTTTTGATCTTTTGGTTGTCCATAGATTATAAAGTTACTTTGTAAGTTTTCTTCATTTGGATTGTAACAAAGAGGGTGGCCTTTCGTCGCCATGTTTCCTCCTTAACTTCATTTTTCTATTTTCTTTAATTATATAAGGTACAAAATCATGTAATGATGAAGACGAAGTCATAGATTGAAAAAATGAAGAGGTAAAGTTTAAGTTTTTATTATGGTGTCTCACCAGATTTCAGTTTTGTGAAAACCAAAGGGATGGAATCTTGTTTTAACAAATTTTTCGGTTATATGAAAATCCAAAATTTCGATTTTTACAAGTGATGGAATTTTTTATTTCATATTCATAATCTTCGGTTTTTGTGAAAAGCAAGTGCAAATTTTTGTTTTCTTTTGGAAAAATTTCGGTTTTATGAAAATCAAATTTTTGTTGGAGAAAAAAGACCATTATACACTTTTTTCCAAATGGTCCGAGTTATGTGAGTAAAGAGTTCGAAGTCGAAGATCCAAGTCCAAGAAGATTTTGTTGGGCCTAAAAGCCTTGTAATTGTATTTATGTTTATAAGTTGGACAATCAAAAGTGGTTTATAAATGTAACACCCCACTCCCACTGGACCCGAACCTGATATCGATAGTGATATCCGAGTCCGTATGATTGACACATTTCTCTTCAGAAATCTCATCGAAGGGGCTACGATCGGTAAAAACTATACTTTACCAGTCTCAGTTAGTATTCAGTATTCAACTCGCCTACATTCCTGAAGATTTCTCACTTTATCGTTACCTGTACTTTTCTTTGGATCTCCCAATATGCCATGTTCAGATATGGTACAATCCACATTTTATTTGATCAAGCTAAGATTTATTCTCTTGTACACTTGGCATATAATTATTCCCACTTCCATGATTTGTAAGATTTCCTCAAGTATTCAAAATTTTTTTTTTCTCTTCCTTTCAAACACATTTGATATTTCAGTTGTGATCATAATCACTAACCAATCCTAACAAAATTGAAACACTTTATTTTTACATTTTTAACTCCAAAAAATATAACTCAAATTTCCTTATGCCCATAAGTTGTTCTCTTAATTCTTTAAGAACTCATTTCCTCAACGAGGTAGTATTATCTCATGAACTTTTTCAATTTCCACTTGACTTATCTTTCGCGAATAATTATTTTCTCTATTCTTTAGTTATCTCGAAATTTCACTTCAACTTATTCTAAGGTCTGTTCATTCATACCAGTTTCTCAACACATTGCAATTTATTTGCAAACACAACTTCTTGTGTTGGAAACATATTCACCAAATAAAATTGGTGATTCCAAAACCTATTTACACAAACTATAATGCAGACCCAAATTCACCTCACATTTGCAAGAATGTCTCCTCAAATTCTCAAATCCACTTATATCCACTTTTGACTCAATATTCATTCATTTCACATTTGTTCCTTCATTGATCATAAATTGAATTAATCATCTTACTAACCCTATCTCAATAATTTCTCGGTACTAACCTCGATATTGATTATAAATCCCTGGCAATCAATTATTTCCTATGATTACTAGTCAGTCATTCTTTATACCTCAAGAGAAAACATTTCAACTCGTATCACAACCAGTATGATCAAAACATCCTCAATAATAAAGTTCAATGAGGCATTAAGCTATCTCTTATACTCTAACACCCTGGTAGATACCAAATCCTTACTTTTTATCAAGTCTTCACTTACTCACATTTTCTAGTGTTACACATATCTTCCGATTGACTCTAGATAACATGTCTCCCCTTATTCTTACCCATAATTTGGGGTTACCAATTGATCACAGAAACTTATTTTTTGTAGGCCAATGTCGGGCCCTGTACCATCTTTCTCACATTAACACATGTATTATTAACAATTCTACTCCAGTTTTCCCACATTTACCTCTTCTAATACATTATTTCATAAGAATTGAACGATCAATTTGAGTGCACTCACTCTTCTCCTTTGATTCATCATTTCATTTTTATCATCCATATATGTATCCTCAATCCATTTTAAAATTATAAAAGCAAAATCATCTAGGAACTTAATCTCAATATCACAATCACAGACATGTTATTACGCTCAATCATAACTTTTATCACATCACAAATCCAAGTCTAACCTTTCACATTCATCGAAAAATTATTTCCTTTAACTGGGCTTGTACACTTTAATCGATATCATATTCCATAATACACACACAAACACAAATGTATCTACTTTGTCGAACCCTATACTTTTTCTCATTTCCAATTCAGAATCGTAAATACCCATGTAACTGTCATTCATCTTATGTCCAAATTTAACCTCTCCATGCAATAGAAAAATTTCTCTTTCCTTCAACTCGGTTTTACACTTTAGGTTTCCTTATTCATTTGATTATCACTTCTTTCCTTAGTCAACCCATGCCAATGTATTCACATTCCTATCATATCCGAGAATTTATTACTACAGTACAATATGAATGTCATTTTTCCAATATCTTCTCCCATTTCTCATTACCCATAAATCTTCAATGGCTCACTTTCTGGCCTATCATCACTTTTCTCACACTTAAACACTTTCATGTACAGATATTTTTCATGTGCAAAAATCACTATTCACTAATGCATGAGCATGAGATGTGTTTTCCTAATTTCTCCGATTAATCACTCGT